>CATIWO010191214.1:0-25151 GCA_949673435.1 Macaranga tanarius
TTGGTATGTGTTTCATTATGCATGTTAAGCTATGTAAGAGTGCATGTGATATGATCTATGGGCATGGAAGTGTTATGTGTTTGATGCAAATGTTGCATGCAATGAAAAATTTTAAATTCCGCACTTTCATTGTTCTCCTCACGTACTTTCCTTCAGCCGGTGGGGAGGAGTGTCATAATTTTTAGTATATTATCGGGTCCGTGTCCGATTATTTAATAATATATTTAAGTAGGACTTAAATAAAAAAAATTAGTTGATGGACTAATGAGGAAAATGGCTCAAAGTGCCATTAATCAATAAAAAATATTTGCCACGTGTTGGACCAAGCAATGGGCATCGGTGCTTGGCCATGCAGGAGACTTCGATAAACGAAAAAAAAAATTAGGAGCACCAGAGGAACGTATAATAACAGGTGAGTGGCCCTTTACATCTATTCATCTATATTAGTTCTTAAAAAATATATCTTTTGAAGTTATCGAGTTTTAATTCTTATGAAATTTTCTGTTGTTGAATTTTTGTTTGTTTAAGTTTTAATTGTTTATGTATGGTTAAGTTCTGTTTTTGGATATTAAGTTTTATTTATAAGATAATCTAAAAATATATATATTTATAAATTAAAAATTACAAAACATAACAACCGCTTGTTAAATATTTTCACGATATAACGCAAATGAATTCAAGGTATTTACAATTATTGCAAACTTAATAGAAGGAAGATTTGTGTTAGGTTGGATTGGACTGTGAACAATTAAGTAGCTGCACTACAGAGAGCTCAGGCGATGTCTGAGTGGCTCTGCTATTCTGTTACCACCGGAGAAATAAGAGACAATAACTAATAAGTTGATTGTTGTCTCTATGGGCTGGCTTTTGAAATTGAATGCCCAAATGCAAAATTTAAAATTTGAATATCTATAACATGTGGTAGGCGACAACAATACACAATGTTAATGTATAATATATTATAATAATAAACAATGATAAGATGAGGAGCCACCATATATATATATATATATATTCATCTATATATTTATGGGTTTGAAATTTAGGTCCTAGACTATGACCCTACATATATATATAAATAGGAAAGCTAACAATTAATTGGTTTCACGTGCATGAATTTTTATGCAAACATATATAAGTAATACTTTTGGAATTTTTTTTAAAACATCAAAGCTATGACAGTCTTGTGGGAATAAATTTTTTATAACAAGTTAATTTTTTTTATTGATAATCCTTAGACATTAAGGACTTGACTCCATATAATAATAATAATAAATATAACGATATATATAGAGTATTGATTGATATATTTATATATATTAAAAATGCAATTATTAAGTGAGTACATGTACATTAAAAGAAAAAGGGTTGCAGTAAGACCGTACTAGGGGTACGGCAGGGTTCGGTGAGATGTAAGACTGTGTCCAGGATATAGCTGCTCAATTAGAATTGCTAATTCCTATATCTGCGATACAGAGTTATGAGATTTATGATTACTGTCTTTGGGACAGCGCTCGAGATTATAAAAGCTTTTGAAGTTGATCCGAGTGGTTTTATTTATATCGGTATGCATACCTAATTTGAACCTTCAATGTGTTGATTGGTACCCACCACATTGATGGCAACCTAATATATATTAAATATAAATATACTCTTCAAATAAATTATTTTGTGATCTGATTATATATCATTAAAATGATTCGATTGTGATACGATATACATATTTAGAATGTATATGATTTAAAAATTATTTTTCTTTAATTGTTATTATTTGAATTACTTACTTAATTAATTACTAGAAGTGTTTATTTAGTTTGCTCATTGGGTATATTCTATGAAAATACTCACCACTCCCTTTGTAAAATTTGTTTTCCTTTCAGCTTAGTCGCCTGTAAATAGTTGTACAGCTCTATAGCAATACACTGAGTTTTTCAGACATTAGACATACAGGAAGAGCAGACTGAGATTATCTATTATATTCGCCACGACCCAGATGCAGTTTTATTATTTCAGGTGACCACAGAGCCGATAGCGTTACGATACAGAACTCGCACTCGGAGATTTGAAGTTGCGGATGGATATATAATTTTTATCATCGTGTTCCACATGACCAACCCCGAAGTCTAAGTCACTTTATCTTGAATTTAGTCACTGCTACTGAACCAACTTTCTTTTTGTCGGATGAGGGATGTGTGTTTAGGATGATAGCTGTTATTTTGGGTATACATATGTATGGGTAGATCATCCTAGGGGTAGTTAGGCTACCACCCTTTAGGGTTTATTGGGCTATTTGATATTTTGGTGTATTATTTGTATATTTCTCGATAGCCCTCTCCTTGTATCTCCCCTCTCCGCCAAACAATATTTAAGTATATTATTATATTTTCTTGTCATCTGATGCTGTTATTTAAATTTTGGTTGATGTATTTATATAGTTATCATAACTGTGAGATTTGAATGGTTAGCAAATAAGTTGTTAACCCCAATAATGTGTTTGGATGAGTTAGAGTGATTATGTATTCTAGAAGTGACACTTCCCCACGTTGACACTCCGCTTGTGATAGACTATCCTTGTGTCGAATTGACGTGGGTGCCGGTGGGGAGGAGTGTCATAATTTTTACTATCAGAGCCTAGGTTTTGAAAGCTTAGGTTGTGAAGAGTCTAGATATAAAAGGTTATAGATTATTAAGATAGGAATATTATTAATTTTGAAACCCTAGTCACTATGAACAGTGTTATCTATAACCTTTGAGCTTAAGTTATGAAATTCAAGAATTTCAATGGTACTTATATGATGAATAAAAGGAAAGGATTGATGATGTTATACTTGTAGATTTAAAAGTATTGAACAGATTAATTTTGAATTACAGAAAGTTAAGTGATAGCAAGAACTAGAGGAGGTGGTATAGGCGCTCAAGGTAGACCGAGAAGCTGAGGTAAGGGCCGAGGTTCCCAAGTAGGTATAATGGATATAATAGAGAGGGGTGAGGTTGCGAATCGAAGCGTGAGTGCACCGCGAAATGAAATTCCATATGAAGCCTCTGTTAGCAACGAAAGAAGTGATGGACATGCATGTGGTACAAGGAGTGAACAGGGTAGTTCAATGTCGAGAACGATACTAAATTTTAATGTGCCGAGGCAAGCACGAAATGGACCGCAACCACCGCCGGTGCTTGAAAACGTAGCTAACCCAGTACCACAAATGATGTATATGGATGCTATCGAATTAGCATGAACTATGGCCACGGTATTGGCCGAAAAAGACAAAGAAAAGTATAAAGTCTTGGAGATGTGATTGAGCACGCAAAGAAGTGTGGAGCGGATGACTTTTATGGCACGTTGGATCTAAGTCAGGCTGACAAATGGATCAAAACCACAGAGAAGGCTTTTACGACCCCACAGTTTAGCAATGAAGAAAAATGAGCAACGTATATAGGTTGATGTTTGATAAAGCTGATGATTGGCTGACTCTAATTCGAAATCTCTACGGGGAGGACTTGAACTGGTAAGTGTTCCAGGAAGAGTTTCGCAAAGAATACCTAATAGAGAGTTATCAAAAAGAGAAGATGGCTGCGTTCATCAATCTGGTGCAAGGATCGATGGCTGTGAGAGAGTACATCGATAAATTTGAGGATTTGTACAAATATGCCAAAGATATTTATCCTACTGAAGAAAGGAAGAGTAAAAAGTTCAAAGAAGGTTTGCACATATCCTTAAGAGGAAAGTTGAACCTGTATACTGGAACTACATTCCAAGGCTGGGTCGAGAAAGCAATGGAGCAGGAAAAGTTAGATAAAAAATTTGAAGCTTTGACTCAGACCCGATGAAATCAGCAGCCCGAGTCATCACGAGAACCCTGGAGAAGGAATGAGGAACGACAATCAAGATTCTTTCTTTATTCCAGAAGCAATGTGAGGTCATGAGGTGGAAACCGACCCCAGGGAAGTCAGGCATCGGTTAGACCACTGGCGAGACTGTCAGGACAACTAAATGCTGGATATGGCACGCAGGGAAGAGACGCATTACCTTAGTGCAATGTATGTAACAAGAATCATTCGGGAAGGTGCGGTCAGTTGGAGGTTAGATGCTTCCGGTGTAATGAGATCGGACATTATGTCAGGAGTTGCACGAAAGCACAATCAGGAGAACCGTCAGTGCAAGCATCGTATGCTCCTCATAGTGAGCGAGGTGGAAGATCAACCAGAGTATGAAGGCCTGTGAATATAGCTAGAGAAAGGAATGAAACAGTGGGACTTCAATGAAATCAACTAGGAGGGCCGAGTGCCACAGTAAGTAGTGCGCAGTAGGCAAGGATCTACGCTGTCACTGAGAAGGATGCAGAAAAGTCCCCGGATGTAATAGCGGGCAAGGCTCACATCAACGGTAAGTTATTACGTATATTGATTGATCTCGGTGCTACATATTCATTCATATCAACAACTTTCATGATGCATGATAAACTTAAAATGAATGACTTGAACGAACCTGTGGTTGTGAGCATCCCTATGGGTATGAGTATTGTATGTGAGAATGTAATGTTTTGGTAGAAATTGATAGGGGTAAAATGAAATGGAATTTCATATCCCTGTACTTTAATGAGTTTGATGCAATACTCGGGATGGATGGATTGAGCCATTACCGAGCGAATGTGAATTGCTTCATTAGGCAAGTAAAGTTAGAAGGAGAAGATGGAAGGAAGATAATATTTATTAGAGAAGATAGAAAGACTCCTATGAAGATAATTTTGATTATGTAAGTCGAGAAATATCTTAGAAAGGGGTACAAAGCTTATCTAGCTTCAATAGTAGAGGAAAGAAAGGAAGGTGTGAAATTGAAGGAGTTATCGATAGTACACGAGTTCGAGGACGTGTTTCCTGATGATTTACCACGATTACCACCAGAGCGAGAGATTGAGTTTGAGATCGAACTTGCACCTGGAACAGCTCCTATATCGCAAGAGCCGTATATGATGGGTCCAACAGAATTGAGAGAACTGAAGGTGCAGTTGGAAGAATTACTGGACAAAGGATTTATTCAACCAAGTTTTTCACCTTGGGGTGCACCTGTACTGTTCGTGAAGAAGAAGGATGGATCTTTTCGGCTGTGTATAGATTATAGACAGCTAAACAATATCACAATCCAGAACAAATATCCTTGACCCAGGATTGAAGACTTATTCGACCAACTGCAAGGAGCGAAACTGTTCTTAAAAATTGACTTGCGCTTTAGTTATCACCAGTTAAGGATCAAGGAATTCGACGTATCAAAGACTGCATTTAGAATGAGATATGGGCACTACGAGTTCTTGGTAATGCCGTTCGGACTCACGAATGCACCAGCTGCATTCATGGATTTGATGAATCGTGTATTCAAACCGTACCTGGATAAGTTCGTGATCGTGTTCAATGACGACATTCTGGTGTACTCACAGTCGAAGAACATCTGAATATGATATTAGAAATTTTAAGAACTAAATAATTATACGCGAAGTTTAGCAAATGCGAATTCTGGTTGGATAAGGTTGCATTTCTTGGGCACGTGATATCAGCTGAAGGAGTATATGTGGACCCTAGCAAAATCACTGCGATTGTCAATTAGGAACCACCAAAAAACGTAACGGAAGTATGAAGCTTCCTAGGTTTAGCGGGATACTATCAACGATTGGTGCAGGATTTCTCAATTATTGCATCACCATTGACGAAATTATTGAGAAAGAATGTGAAATTCGAGTGGAACTCAGATTGCCAACGAAGCTTTGAAATCTTAAAAGAAATATTGGTTACGGCGCCGATATTAACGTTACCAGTTGAAGGAGGTCACTATATGGTGTATAGTGGCAAGGGCTTGGTTATGTATTGATGCAGAATAGAAAAGTAGTGGCATATGCGTTAAGGCAACTAAGTCCACACAAGCAAAACTATCCCATACATGATTTAGAATTAGCAGCTGTGGTGTTCGCATAAAAAATGTAGAGACATTACTTGTACGGAGTCACCTGTCAGATATTCACGGATCACAAGAGCCTGAAGTACGTTCTGACTCCGAATGAGCTAAATTTAAGACAAAGATGATGGGCAGAGCTGTTGAAGGATTATGATCGTACGATCGAGTATCACCCAGGAAAAGCGAACGTGGTAGCTGACGCGCTAAGCCAAAAATCGAGTGAAAATTTATATCATATTCCTACAACAACGATGTCGTTGTTAATCAAATTGCGAAAGCTAAACGTTGAACTTGCGATGGATGCTTCTAGTGGAGTTTTGGCCACCTTGAAGGTAAGACTGATGTTATTGGAAAGGATAGCAGCAGCTTAATAAGTGGATAAGGAGACAGAGAAACTGCATGAAGATGCAAAAAGTGGAAAAATGAAAGAATTAAATTGTACTGAGGAGATATACGGGTAGACATACGGCCGTGTGTCAGACCGTGTCTCGACTATGAGTTGAGTTATTAAACTACACGGAGAGAGAGACGCTCGTATAGTCCATACTTAGTTATTTTCTTTGTATTTTATTAATTAGTTCTTAAGAAGAACTATCTGTAATCGTGTTTTAATAATTACTTATTGAGTCGCAAGCTCATTCCTTTGCAATCGTGGTTTTTCAGGTGGTATGTAGCTTTACTTGAAGTTTCATTTTATTAAAACTTCAAGCTTGGTTTGAGACAAGCTCAGGTAGGACGACAATGTGCTTGATGACATCTTCTCCATCCATCCACATGAACATAAGCATTTTGGCATTTAAGACTTTTGTATAATGATTTTCAATGCTTATGTACTTATTTAGGTAAATTGTATAAACTGAGCTTTTATATATATATATAAAAAGTATCTTTTATTTAAAGAAAAATTTTATTATTCATGTTATGTTCTATGATTGGTACACGTATATGTGGTGCCTCGAGGGTGCTACATTAAGTGGTATCAGAGCGGAAATTAGATTCTCTTGGAACATGAAACATGTTGCGTTCATAACATCTCATGCATGAGTTGAGTTTTAAAAAGCATGTAGTTGATGTGCGTTGCATATCTCAGGATGAATGAACATCAAGCCCTTCAAGTTGATCCTCAAGAGTCATCTAAGTCTGTTCTTGGTCCTGAACAAGCTTAACATCAACCTCAAGAACCACTTGCTGCATATCCTTTTATGCAGGAGTTTGTGCAAATGATGCGAAATATAGGTCAACCACCAGCACCTGTAGGTAATGTGGTGGATGAGATTTATGAGCGAATTAGGAAGCAAGGTGCAAAAGTCTTTATGGGTACGACTAACCCTGCAGTAGCAGAGGAATGGCTTAAGGCACCAAGAGAATTCTCGATAGGTTTGATTGCACCTCTGAGAAGAAAGTGAGCTATGCTTCTTCCCTCTTTGAACAAGATGCTCTGGATTGGTGGGAGACGATACCAGGTAGTAAGAATGTACTGATGACATTGATGTGGTAAGATTTTCTGAAGGAATTTTTTGAGAAATATATGCCGGCGGTATATCGAGATAGGAAGAATATTGAGTTTCTTGAGTTAAAACAGAATGATCTATCTATTGCTGAGTATGAGGTACAATTTGTAAGACTATTTAAATATGCAACGGAAGAAGTTGCCACTGACATGTTGAAAAGAAACAAGTTTGAAAGAGGTTTAAGTTTGGAGATTCGGGAAAAGATGGCCATTAAACCTCCTACTTATAGAGAAGTGTTGGAAACTACCTTGAGAGCTGAGGAAATGATGATTAAAAGGAATGAAGTGAAGGCCAAAAAGAAGAAGACTACTGGTTCATTTTCTGCTCCGACTTGAACTGGTGGAAGTTCATCTTTCAGAGGCCTTAGTTTTCAAAGGGGTAACTTCAGGGGATGAGGTATAAGTAGATCCAACTAATCAAGGGGAGGATCATTTGGCCGTGGTTTTAGAAGGTTTGACAGTCGAAGATGGCAAAGTAGATCAATGAATGGCTCATCCACTCCAATGTGTAGCATATATGGGAGATATCACTCGGGTGAATGCTGGAATTTGAAACTGGGTACATGCTACAATTATGGTCAGTATAGCCATTATATTAGAGATTTTTCGGCAAGGAAAAGTGAAGAAGGATCCCAGGTAACAGTGCAAAGCAGTGCTGGAGAGAATGTATCCACTGCTAGTCGAGGAAGAGGTAGAGGGGGTAGAGTAAGTGGAGCTAGTATTTCGAGTTAATTAGGATCTGATGGTCCATCTCAAGACCAAGCAAGAGTTTATGTCATCTCTAGGCAAGAAGCTTCTGCAGCTCCAGATGTGGTCACTAGTATTTTTCCTATCTTTGACCATGATGCATTTGTATTGATAGACCCAGGATCCACTTGTTCCTTTGTGTCTAGTAAGTTTACTTTGAGAGTGCATGGAATTATTGAACCCTTAGAATATAGTTTATGTGTCTCTATGCCTGCTGGAGGTATTATGGTATTATGGTAGTTAATTCAGTTGTGAGAGCTTATCCTATATTAGTGGGTGGTGAGACATTATATGCGGACTTGGTAATTCTTAACCTAGATGAGTTTAATGTTATTTTAGGTATAGATTGGTTAGCTAAACACCATGCCATAGTGGATTATTATACTAAAGAGGTGAGTATAACTGTTGGGGGACAAGAAAAGATAGTCTTAGTGGGTGAGAGAAAAATTGTGCCTACTTGCTTAATTTCAGCGGTGACAGCTTTTCATTTGATTAGAGAGGGATGTGAAGCTTATTTGGCTAGTGTTATTGATACAACCAAGGTTAGTCTAGGGGTAAAAGATGTGCCGGTAGTTCTAGATTTTCTCGATGTATTTCTAGATGAAGTGCCAAGATTACCTCCATACAGGGAAGTTGATTTTGAAATTGAGACTGTTTTGGGAACGGCACCAATATCAATTGCTCCTTACAAAATGGCACCAGTGGAGTTGAAAGAATTGAAAAAACTACTAGAAGAGTTGTTAGAATAGGGTTTTATTCGACCAAGTATCTTGCCTTGGGGAGCTCCAGTTTTATTTATGAAGAAAAAGGATGGGAGTATGCGATTATGTATTGATTACCGGCGATTGAACAGAATCACAGTGAAGAACAAGTATCCATTGCGTAGGATTGATGATTTACTTAATTAGTTGAAAGATGCTACAGCGTTTTCAAATATAGATTTGAGATCGGATTACTAGCAGCTTCGGGTGACTGAAACTTCTATTCCAAAGACTGCATTCAGGACGAGATACGGGCATTATGAGTTCTTGGTGATGCCTTTTGGGTTGACAAATGCACCGGCAGCATTAGTGTTTTCAAATATAGATTTGAGATCGGATTACTAGCAGCTTCGGGTGACTGAAACTTCTATTCCAAAGACTGCATTCAGGACGAGATACGGGCATTATGAGTTCTTGGTGATGCCTTTTGGGTTGACAAATGCACCGACAGCATTTATGTCATTAATGAATAAGACATTTCAACAGTATCTAGATCAATTTGTAATTATCTTCATCGATGACATTCTCATTTATTCCTCGAGTAAAGAAGCGCATAAACATCTCCGAACAGTTTTGCAGATCTTGAGAGAGCAACAGTTATATGCCAAACTCAACAAATGTGAATTTTGGATGGAAGAGATTGAATTTCTCGGGCATATTATCTCGAAATAAGGAGTGAAACTTGATCCCTCGAAGATTAAAGCGATTATGGAGTGGGAGGCACCAAGAAATGTGACTGAAATTCGAAGTTTTTTGGGTTTGGCCGGCTATTATAGAAGATTTGTTCAGGATTTTTCTATTATTGCAAGGTCATTGACGAATTTATTAAAGAAGAATGTGCAATTTTGGTGGACTGAGACATGCCAAAAGAGTTTTAAAAAGTTGAAGGAAGCTTTGACTACTACACCAGTACTTGCATTGCTAATGGGAAATTGAGGATTTGTTGTGTATACCGATGCTTTAGGACAAGGTTTGGGATGTATTCTTATGCAAAATGGGAAGGTGATTGCCTATGCTTCAAGAGAGTTGCGCACTCATGAAACTAATTACCCTACCCATGATTTGGAGTTAGCAGCTATTGTGCATGCTTTGAAGATTTGGAGGCATTACTTGTATGGAGAGACATTTTCTATTTTCACCGACCACAAAAGTTTGAAGTACATCTCCTCACAGAAGAAGTTGAATTTGAGGCAATGACGATGGATGGAGTTATTAAAAGACTATGACTGCACTAATTGAGTACCATCCGGGCAAAGCAAACGTGGTAGCTGATGCTTTAAGTCGTAAAACGGTGGAGATTGCAGCTGGAATCATTTGTTATAAAAAAGAAAATCTTGTGGCAATGAGAGCATTGAATCTTAACCTTAATGTGGAGGAAGATCATTTGTTAGCAGTGTTACAAATCAAGCCATCAATGGTGGACCAAATTAGAGAAGCTCAGATAGAAAATGCCTACTTGAAGAGAATAAGAGAAAAAGTGGGAATGAGAGCTAATACACAATTTGCAATTAGAGAAGATGGCATGTTAGTGATTGGCAACCGAGTATGCGTTCCTGAAAAGAAAGAATCGAGAAGGCAAATTATGATTGAAGCGCATACTGCTCCGTATGCGATGCCAAGTTCCTTCAGGCTATTAGAGACCAATAAAGCAAAATAGAACCCTCTACTTCTGTAGTCCCTGATACACCACAGTCAGTCCAACAAAGTGTCAATGTTTTGGATAAGGCTTATGAGGCCATATCTGATGGCGAAGCAACCAAAAAACCAACTCCTGAAGTTGCTAAACTTCACTGGCCCAGTCCATATCCTCAAATAGATTATTACCAAATCAAGTTCCCATAACTAGAATTAGGTATCCAATATAATGTCATAGTTCAACCAAAATTCAATGCCAGTTCTATTTACGAATGGAATATTGATGGTATAACTGAGTACCAAATCTTAAACTTTTTGCAACAAATAACTATGGCATCTAATGCTTACAAGACCCAATTAGGTACATCTGATAGAACTATTAGAACTCCTTATAGCCGAATTCTCAGGACAATTGAAAGGATGGTAGGATTACCATCTCACCACCCCCCCCCCCCCCAACAACAATTAGACATTCTTCATGTCATCTAAATAAGTTAAGGTGGAGAACCCACCCTTGATCATCTAGGTAACCCAATCCAAGATGTTGTGTCAACCTTCATTCTGACCATAGCACAACATTTCCTAGGTGATGTTTCACACCTCAAAGATAAAAATTTTGACTTGTTGTCCTACCTTAGGTGTAAAAACTTTAGCAGTTTCCAGAAATATAAGTGAACTTTCCTCTCTAGAATCATGCTTAGGGAAGACTCTAATCAGCCTTTTTGGAAAGAAAAATTTCTTGCAGGACTTCCTATTTTGTTAGACGAAAAAGTTAGAAACTCCATTAGACAAACCTTTGAAAGTCAAATCATTCCTTATTATCAGCTCACCTATAGTGAAATGATCAGTTTAACCCAAAAAGAAGGTCTAAAAATTTGTTAAGATTTGAAACTCCGAAATATCTCAAAAGAGAATTGAAACAGACCAAACAAGAAGTAATAACTTTTTATAAACAGTTTGATCCTACTCTTACTTTCACTCAAAATCGAACATGTTCAGGCAATTGCCAAAAAAAATTCATCTTCAGGAAAACCATCTTCTCATAAGAAATCCAAAGAATTCAGGAAATATTCTAAATTCAAACCTCAAGAACAGTCTTATTATAAGAAACCTTAGAAAAAAGACTCTAAGAAATCCAACACATTCAAATCTAGAAATTATGATCTTAAAGACATCACTTGTTATAAGTGTGGTAAAAAATATCATATTTTCAGGTATTGCAGGGTTTCCAAAAAACTCCAAAAATTAGGGTTACAAGAAAAAACTCTAGCTAAGTTGACAGCTTTGTTAATTGAATCTTCTGAATCTGAAACTACCTCTAAACTCTCCTCTGAAGAAGGTAACCCTCAGATTAATGAGCTTGCTACTACTTCATCTTTTGAACCCAGATCAGACTCTGAGTCTGAACCAAAATAGGTCCTCACCAATGAACAAACCATGATCTTAGATGTTATCCACCATGTCAATGATCCAGAGATGCAGAAAAATGTCTCGATCAACTTAGGAAATCCTTGGAAGAGGAACCTAAAACAAAAGCCTCTGAACTTCCTTCCACCAGTACTGGTATGTATGATCCTACTTCCATTTTAATAGAAAAAAGGGTAGTAAGAAACCAATAAGAACCATTCAGGAATTACAGGCAAAGGTTAAGTTTGAAATTAAGCAGCTTAAAGAAAAACAGCAAGGATTCTGAGTTAATTCAACTTCTAGTCTCTAAGGTAGCTGAAGAGTCTAGTGACGATAAAATCCAAGATCCTTTGGAACACCATGCTTTAGCAAATTTAGATAAAATTCCACCATATTATCTTTGTGTTCTAAATTAAGTTGTTTCAAGAAAGTATCTCATGAAGCTTACTTTGGTTTTTGATAACAGTTTTAAAATTGATACAGTTATTTTATTTGATATATGAGCTGATTTGAGCTGTATTAAAACCAGTCTTGTACCAAAACGTTTTCATAAGAAAATAAAACAAGGACTTGATTCTGCCAATAAGTCCAAAATGCATATGAAGGAAAAACAGAAGCTAGTGTTTTAAATAATGGCTTTTTAATTAAAACACATTTTCTTCTGATTTTCAACATAGGTCATGCAGTAGTCTTAGGGACTCCATTCATAAACATAATTACTCCTTACAGAACTACGCATGCTTCCATCAATTTCAAAAGTAAACACATAACTTTGTCTTTTCCTTTTATTATAAAACCCAAACTACTATATCTTAATCTGATAAAAGATAATTTTATTTATCAGCATGAGATAAGCATATTGACAAAAGAAATACAAAGTCAGTCAGTGTTTACAAAACAAAGTCTCTTCTCAAAATAATAGCATTTCTTATTCTATTTTGAATTTTTGTACTAATTTTATTTACTCTTGCAAGTCAGAGGCATGTGGAAGTTTTTAGCATAATTTAGCTATACATATTAATTAATTTTGCATTTTGTAGAAACTTGCATTTCCTGTAGCCATTATTATATAATAATTTTTTATAAAAAAAAACTCATTTAAAGTAGCAATAATTAGAGTATTACTGCATTTTTGTATTTTTCAGATGGATAGTTGCAGTTCATCAAATCGTATCTACCAGATTTGCATTGATCAAATCTATGCTTTCATCCAAACGAAGGAATAGAACTAACACTTGAGCAGAAATGTCATTTTAAAAACTTGTAAGTCAAAATACGGATACACCTACTTCGAACTGGTGAGATCACTACCCCCTGGCTCTGATACCAACAGACTTACAAGGATCGACAGGGGATACAAACAGGAGAAGAAGATACACAGTTGAAGATAAAGAGTTATCACAGAAGAAGAGAAATTACAACAGAAATATAAAAATCAAATCCAGAATAACACAACAGAGAAATTAAAACAAATCATAAAATTAAAATAAAATAAACAGAAAATCAAAATAAAATAAAATTAAAATTAACAAATATGATAAAAATACAAATTAAATTATTACAAATCTTTGGTTTAGAATACTAAAAGTATACTAAAAAGAAACGGAAAATAAGCAGAACATCTACTAAAAGTATACTAAAAATAAACAAATTAAATAAACATAGTTTTGGTACCATCTCTTGTTTATTTCCTCAAAGCAAAAGTATAATACAAGATTAGTTCTGGGTTTTGGAAATAAGAGTCTTACAAAAGAAAATTAAAATTTTGGATATACAAATCCTTAGTTTAGAATGAGAGAAGAAAATAAGAGAGGAAGAGAGAAAGGAATAAAAGAATGAATGGTTCTTCTACCAAAAAATTGCCTGCTTAAATAGAAATTAGAGTGGCACTATTTGGACACGAATTACTGTTCATGAATAGTATTCTGTCCCCTACCAGCCGCCAAGTACTGTTCATGAATAGTACTTAATAAATAGTAACTTTTTTAAAAAAATCCAGTGACATCCCCACTATGATAGAAAAATGGTACAAAGAGATTTAAGTATTCAAATGTGCATTGTGATACTATCCAGACTATAATCATTATCAGAGAGTGGTTCAAAAGCTTCAAGCTCAAGTTCCAGTAGGATATAAGTTTTGACAACGTCCATGCGGTGCTTTCCTAATAGTGACGGATTATTAATCTTAATAGGGATTTTATAATTTGGAAAAAATGGGAGGAAATGTTTGCAGACCCAAATTTGTTATTGGTCCTCCATAACATGGAGTTTGAATTTCATCAGCTCAACCATTTCGACTTCCTTCTGAATTTTGGCATACATGAGAAGACGATAGGTGATATATTAGGAAATTGAAGATTTAGAACAGAACCAATCAGCCATATGAGCAGCTCAGATAAACAATGAGTCGGCCACTGGTTTTACTTTGATGAAGTGGTAAAGTCTTTCTGGTCCATTGATCCATTCCATTCCAATACTGTGAAACTGAATAATTAACTTATTAGTTTTGCAAATTAAAACACATAATTACCATATAACTGAAGGATCTATCCCGGTTGCATTAATTTTTAAAGTGCATTACAAAGCTATGATGTCTGTCTTCACTACAAGACATCGTTTTCAGTGCAGAAAAGGAGAAACCCTTTTACTCCAAACTGACATCACCAGATCCAATATGGTTATACTAAAACCTATTCAGTGGAAATAAATAACCCTTCCAGAGGATTGGATTCTTGAGGAAATTGATGAACCTGAACCCCAAATACCAGAGGTACAAGTACCAAATACACATCAGGGATATCACCCAATACCAGAATAGAAAGGTAAAAATTTCTTTTGACAGAACTTCTACCAGCTCTAGATTTTTTAATCATTCTTCAGAAAGTATAGACCTAGGAAGAATTTCTCAAATTCCATCTATAATTAACCTTCCATACAGACCAACACAAGAAAACCAAGCAGATATGCACCCAGATGTACCAAGAGTCATAAATCTATCTTTCAGCCCTCAACCTCCCAGGTATTTTACTTCAGATTTACCAAATACCTCTACAAAATGTAGATTACAGTGCCAGAATACCCAGACTCATCTACGATAAAATCCAGCCAGAAATAAAAAGCCTATCTCCTCTAAGTTCTCTAACTGTTTCGGCTATTACAGAAAACATAGCCTATGAACTTACTGTTTTAGAAAAAGAATTTGAGATTGATAAAACCAAATTATGCATCCTATAATTTACAAAAATGTTTATGATTTTTTAAATATTTTCTGAATGAAAGGAAGCATATACAAGGTTATTTTTACAGTTTTGTGCATCAGCATAAAATCCATATTTTTTTTTTATTGGTTTGAAATATATACATCAGAAAATGGTATTTCATATCATTTCAAAATTCTCCATCCTGTTACCACTAGGAGAAAGGTTACAGTTTGGGAAACTTCAGATGGTCAGCCTATTGAGTCTGAACATCCTCTTTTTAGGAAACTCAAAATCCCTATAGGTCTAGAAGTTATAGAAGCTATAGAAGCATATCCTTTCAAAAAACCTCAGGATAGTGACTCTGTCAAGTTGAAAAATATGGTGTTCCAGAATAACTATACAAATGCACACCAGAACACTATAAGTAAACAACTTTCCAAAATAGAAGGACAATCCCAAAACCATATTGTTTCCTCTGAGTTGGTAGGGATTATAAGTAAAAAAACTTAAAAATCCCATGTTCAAGTCTTATCAAATTTGTATCTCAGCCCAACAAGAGATTAGGAGCAACAAAGTTGAGTTCCTCCAAGCCATTAGAGACCAATTAAGCAGAATAGAACCTTCTACTTCTGTAGTCTCTGATACACAGTCTGTCCAACAAAGTGTGAGTGTAGACAAAGTGTGTGTAGATCAACAAACTATTGAGTTTGTTGATCTACAGGAGCGACAAATAACAATCATCACTTTTGAGACTCTTATGGACTATGGACTCGTTGAACAAATTGTGGTTTATGAAAAACCTCCATGCCCCCTGCATATTCTTGGAAATAAACTTCAACAGACTATCGAGACAACCTTCTCAGTAGAGATTTATAAGTTAATCATTCAGTTTCACAGTATTGGAATAGAATGAATCAATGGACCAGAAAAACCTTACCACTTCATCAAGGTAAAATCAACAGTAGACTCATTATTTATCCGAGCCGCTCATATGGTTGACTAGTTCTGTTCTAAATCTCTAATTCCCCAATATATCACCTATCGTCTTCTCATGCATGCTGAAATTCAGAAGGAAGTCGAAATGGCTGAGTCGATAAAATTCAAACTCTATGTTATGGATGACTAATTTTTCCCAAATTATAAAATTCCTATTAAGACTAATAATCCATCACTATTAAGAAAGCTCTGCATAAATATTGTCAAAACTTATGTCCCATCGGAACTTGAGCCTGAAGCTTTTGAACCACTTTTTGATAGTGATTATAATTTGGATAGTATCACAATGCACAATCTAAATACCTAAATCTTTTTATACCATTTTCCTATCTCAGTAGGGATGTCACTATATTTTTTTTAAAGATCATTACTATTCATCAAGTACTATTTATGAACAGTACTTGGCGGCTGGTGGGGGACAGAATACTGTTCATAAACAGTAATTCATGTTCCAATAGTGTCACTCCAATTTCTATTTAAGAAGGCAATTTTTGGTAAAATAACCATTCATTCTTTTCTTCCTTTCTTTCTCTCTTCTTCTCTTCTCTCATTCTAAAGCAAGAATTTGTATCTCCAAAATTTTAATTTTTTTTTGTAAGACTCTTATTGCCAAAACCCATGACTAATATTGTATTATATCTTTGCTTTCAGGAAATAAACAAGATAAGGTACCAAAACTATGTTTTTTCCTCTGAGTCAGTAGGAATGATAAGTAAAAAACTTAAAAATCTCATGTTCAAGCCTTATCAAATTTCTACCTCAGCCCAACAAGAGGTTAGGAGCAACAAGACCAAGTTCCTTCAGGCTATTAGAGACTAATTAAGTAGAATAGAACCCTCTATTTCTATAGTCCCTGATACACCACAGTCGGTCCAACAGAGTGTCAGTGTTTTGGATAAGGCTTATGAGGCCATATCCAATGGCGAAGCAACTAAAAAACCAACTCCTGAAGTTGCTAAACTTCACTGGCCCAGTCCATATCCTCTAATAGGCCAAATTGATGTGGTCTTTATAGATGGAGAACTCTAACTGACATTTGCAATTATTTCTTTCTAAGGAAATTTCAGCTCCACAAGCACATGTTTCTGCTATAAGTGACGCATTATCTTGGTACCGAGTATGCTGAACCACATATACTCCATGGATTATGAAAGTGCCGAGGCAGATTTCCCCGAGCATATTTTGGCAGGCAATATATTTATTGTAAAAACTTATTTTTCTTTTTTCTAAAATATCTTCTCGAATTTCTCTAGGTAAAAGTGGATAAAAACTACCGAACAACTGGAAAAATTCTCTAGACAGCATAGTTTCTACACTGGACTCTAAGGTACTTATGTACAACTTCTCGTAAATGTTCATTTTCTAATTGTAATTTGCTAATTATATGAGTTAATGCAGTGACACTTATGTAAGCTAAATCAGCAATAAGCGTAGTATAATATATGGATTTTATGCTAATGCAAAAAACTGTAAAAGCAATCTTGTATATGCTTACTTTCATTCAGAAAATGTTTAAAAAAACCATAAATGTTTTTCTAAATTATGGGATGCATAAAAATCTTTATGGAATTTGATTTTATCAACCTCAAATTCTTTTTCCAAAACAGTGAGTTCATGGGCTATGTTTTATGTAATAGCCGAAGCAGTTGGAGAATTTTGAGGAGATGGGCTTCTTATTTCTGGCTGGGTTTCATTGTAGATGGGTCTGTATATTTTGGCACTGTCATCTACATTTTACAGAGAGGTATTTGGTAAATCCAAAGTAGAATACTTGAGACGTTGAGGGCTGAAAGGTAGATTTATGACTCTTGGTAGATCTGGGTGCAAATCTGTCTGATTTTCTTGTTTTGGTATGTATGGAAGGTTAATCACAGAAAAAATTTGAGAAATTTTTCCTAGGCCTATATTTTTTGAAGAATGATCAAAAAGTCTAAAGTTGGTAGAAGTTCTATTAAAAGAAATTTTTACCTTTCCATCCTGGTATCGGGTGATATCTCTGATGTGTGTGTGTTTAGTGTTTTTATCTCTGGTGTTTAGGGTACAGATTCAACAATTCCTTCAAGAATGCAATCCTCTGTAAGGGTTATTTGTTTCCACTGAATGGGTTTTAGTATAACCATATTGGATCTGGTGATATCAGTTTGGAGCAGAAGGGTTTATCCTTTTCTGCTTTGAAAATGATATTTTGTATTGAAGGCAAACATCATAGCTTTGTAATGCACTTTAACAATTAATGCAACTGGAATAGATCCTTCAATCATATGGTAATTATGCGTTTTAATTTGCAAAATCAATGATTTCAAAACATTTTTGTCACTGAGAGAAACAATAAAGTTTGGACAACAATCAAACGAAACTGGACCTTCACAGAGACTAGACTCTATGGTACCTAACATGGAATCCTCAATAGTTTTGAACCTAGCATCTCTAAGAGCTGTAAAATGGATGTGTTTATATATATATATTATAATGAAAATTATAAAATTAAGTTCACTAATATTTATTAATATCTATATATTACTTATTGAAATAATATTTGGTACTATATTTAATTTTTGGTTTGGTACGGTTTTCGGTTCGGTTCTGTACGGTTTCAGTTCATTTTTTTTTTATAAAATCTCCAGTACCGTACCAAATTAGTAAAAAAAATCGGGTTCGATTCGGTTCAGGGTTAATCAGTTCGATACAGCTTTTATGTCTTTCGGTTCGAAATTTCGATTCAGTTTGGTATTTTCTATGTCCCGTGCTCAGCCCTATGCCTATCATTATTATAAAAAATAAAAAAAAATACATAAATAAATATAACTTATAAAATTTCCTTTGCACCCATATCTAATTCAATTTCTATGAATAATGGCATTGCATTTTCTCTTTGTTGATAATATCTCCCATTGTCATTAAATTCGATCTTTATTCTAAACTAATCTACAACAATTCATTACCTATACACCAAAAACAGAAATGATGTTATCTCCTCGTTTCGAGTAAAATATAACAGTGTTGGAAATTAAAGAATGATATAGAATATGAATCAAGGGAAAACTTTCACAAATTCTTTAATGAAAATCTATAAATTCAGGGAATAAAATATAGACCAGTTTGTTTATAAACTAATTTGAATTGCCAAAAATTACTTACACACCTGCACAAGATGATTCAACTTTTCCAGTTTTGGTCTTGCACCCTTTATGACCAATTTATGCACCTAAAATGCTTCTTGGGAGTAGGCAAAATTCTATAGAAAGAAAGCACGTAACTTCAAAAAAAATTTTGAGAAGTTAAAAAGAGAGAAAAGGAGGAATCCTAAATTTTTTTTTTTTTAGAATAGTTATTTAGGATTTTGGGTATTATTTTTTTTGTTTCAGAGAAATGCAAGATATATAGAAACTTTTATTGTACCATATGTTGAATTTAACAGAAGCTTATGCTTCCATGCTACCTAAAATCATATAATCAAGACCTGAAGTTAGATGATATCGATCATTGTATATGCCCATATATTATAATATAAAGGAATCATATAAATAATTGGAAAGAAAAAAAACTATGTCTTCAAGGTAAACCTGTAATGGCAAAATCCAAAAGTGCTCCCAAAATACAACACAAGAAATAGAAACTCATAGTCAACTAAAAAACAACTAATTTATAACAAAATGAGATGATTATGTTACCTAGCCAATCAAAAGCAACGACATGATAGTTTTTGTATAGTACATGAAGAACTTTGCGATAAGAGTATGTCTCTAATAAAACAAAATATACATCAAGCCTGCTTACTGAGTTGTTTTTAAATTTTATAAAAAGTTTATGTTAAAAGAAGTCTATGTTAAATAGGCAATCTATATAAAATATGAAATATAGATATAGATGAGATACAAATTTAATAAAAATTTTAATACGGTTTTAAAAAAAAATTATATATTTTTTATAGATTAATATTACAAATTTTTAAAATTTGATACATTGGCTAAATTAACAAAATACTGGACAAAGAGAAATTGTAGAATTTCAGCATTTATATATATATATATATAGATATAGATTTTATTTTAAATTTTCATTTTAAAATTGTATAGTCAATTTACTTATCTAGAGTTAATTTTATTACTCATTATATTATGATCCTTAATATTTATTGATTATTAATTTATAGTATGAGCTTTAATATTTTATATTATATTGAAATATCAAGAGAATAAGCACATTATTAGTATATCACTAATTGATTTTAAGAATTATACACCTAAAAATAAAGTAGAATACTATAAAAATTAATTATCCAATTGCAAGAATGATAAAATTAAAGATGCCTTTATTAATTTATACATTAGAAACATAATTATAAGGATATATTTCTACAAAATATTTTTTTTTATATCTTTTTCTCAGTTTTCTTTGGAAGATTTTTTGAAATAAATTAATAATTATCTTAACAATTTAGGCATATATAAGTGTTTGATCGTATGACTTATTGACTATATTAGACATTTATTTATTATATTCACGAAATAAATTTAATTATATTTCTTAAAGTATATTTTTTTACATAATTATACCTTTAACATTAATTTGTTCTTATTTTTTTTATGAATTATGAATTATTAATTTTGATTTAAATAAAAAATAAATTTCTTATCCAAAATTTTATTTTTATTAAAAATTTTATATTTTTAAAAATAATAAGTAAAAATATTATAAAAAGATACCATTCTTAATTCAACATTACAATTTTAGTAAATTTTCTATTTTAGCATTTATACTTTATTTTTTGTACCTTCAAATTGTAATAATAGTTAAGGTGTAGTCTATGGTTAATTTTTTTTACAAAGTAAATTTTACGTTGTTGATAATAACATTGGAAGAATCAATGCATTCTCATCCTATAGCTGTAAATAAAAAATAAAGTTACTCTAAAATCTCCCTATAATTAATCATTATGCAAATAAAAATTTTTAATAAATTTAATAAAAAATTTCTATTTAACAATTATACATTCACTTCCCTTAATGGTCTTTTAAAGTTAATATTTTTCCAAAATTTTAAAATCTTATTTTTAATATTTTTAAAAGTAGTAAATGAAAAATTTTAAAACTATTCTCTTAAAAAAAATTAATTTATTCAGCCATTAGTGTCTATTTGTATTAATTTATCTCCATTAAAAATATATCTTTCAATCGAACATTATAATATCAGTAATTTTTTTTATTAGAACAATTATATTTCACATTTTCAAAATTTTTTAATGTTAATATCATTTTTTAATCGAAATAATTTATCACATCTTTTAAAAAATTATGATTGTAAATAGTAATTAGAAATAAATATTATCAATTCAATTTTAATTTTTCTATTAAATTTTAGTAAAATTTTTAAAAATAATCATAGTAAATTATTTTATAAAATTTAATTATTTTAATTTTAATTATTACAATTATATTATCTAATTTGATTTATATTAAATAAAATAGAATCAAGCATAATCAAAATAGAAAAATTTTCAACAAAATTACAACTAAAATTTTAATTAATAATTTTTTGTTATAAATAAAATAAAAATTAACCTAATTACAAAAGAAAATATGCTCTCAATTAAATTAAAATTATATCCTAATCAATTGAATTTTATTAATAAATGACTAAATTATCCAATTTCCATATAACAATGAGCAAAGATTTGTCTGACCCCCTTCTTACATTTATATATATCTTATAGATAAATAAGGGTGTGAACAATTTTTAAGGTTCAATTAATTATTAATATTAAATTTATATGAATGCATTAGTCTCATGATTGTATTATATCTATCCCTCTTTACAAATTTAATATTCTAATACTTTTAGTAGTTTCACAGTTTTTCGGTTCCATTAAGTACATTAATTACATTGATTGTTAAAGAATTAACCGTATAATATTTAGAATCAATCGCCCTCAGTTCATAACTAATTTTTGACCAAAAAAAATAATGATAATAATCTGAAAGCACATTTGTTTCATTCAGAAGTTGAGACCAAAAAACGGATGCACCATGCGATAGAGTCCCCACTAACAAATAAGACGAGCACAAAAAAAAACACAAAACCTCAAGAAATCACTTGGTTTACAAAATCACCAATTCAAGTTGATATAGTGGTTCACACCATGTCTACTATAAGAGAAATTAAAAAAAAATACTATTAATAATAATAAGTGTCACTGGCTTACCAGGTAACAGATGCTTAAGATGAATTGTTGGAGTAATGGAAATCTATTTGGTGTGAGCCGTCTCTCCATCAGTCTCATGACTAACTTCATCAATTGACATCAATCAGCAATTGGCACTAGATGGGATACCCGCCTAATTGTAAAGCCTATCGAGACAACATGACAACATCAAAAGTTGCTTTCATCATATTTCTATCCACCATTATTAGATTCAAGAAAATGATAATTATAGCCAAAATAATACAAAAAGAGAAAGGGGAAAAACCCTCAGTAACAAACATTCGGTGATTGTTTTTTGGAAGGTCCATAAACTTGTCATACCTCTCCTTCATTAACCCTATCAACCTGCAGGACAAAGCATGTAGCATAACAATCCCTGCAACAAAATTTCTTGCATCATTGCGAGGGGTGTACGAACATGCATATTGGCACATAAATTATTGGTATAATTTTTTCTATGTGGGAGGAAGAGAGTAGCCGCAAGGTAGGGAAGTCCTTTCGGTGATATCCTCCGTCACTGATGACAACTAGACTCTATATAGCATGAATTCAATAGAGAAGTAAATCAAACACTCTACATAGCATGAACTCAATAGATAAGTAAATCAAACACTTCGTCAGAAGAAGTTGTTCAAACAGAATTGGATTTTATGCATATTGAGCACGTAAGGTGGGTCCTGCAGCCAAGAGCAAAGCATATGGAAAAACATAAGGCCAATGATGACAAGAACATAATGCTGATTTCATCATGGATTTGGATTCGGCAACTATGTGGATTTGTATTAATGAAGATTTGAAACAAATCCACAATAAATTTAAAATTTCATTTAATGAAAATTTGAAATAACATAAAATTACTTATTATTTGAAATCCTTATAGTTGTAATTCAATATTTCAAATCTAAAATTTTAAATCAAACACTTGCATCTGAATACGATTTAAGAGAATTATAAATTTATTTAATTTGGTATACATGAGGTATTCTAAGGTCATTTACATATTCAAATCAATATTGAGACATAGAGATAAAAGGGGCAAATATAAAAAATTATTATGTGATTTAGCGCATTTACACTTTTAGTTTTGTAGTATTTTTTACAACACTTCAATACCTTGTGAATTATGTCGTTAACAAATAAAAGGCAAAAGCATTACCACCATTTATATATGAATGCAGATGTGTTAGTGCTTTGGCCCTTACACGTTAATACATATAAATGGTGTTAGTATTTTTGGCTTTTATTTACTTATGAATATCGTGAAAAATATTCATATGATCAAAATTGCAAATGTACTAAACCACAAGATAGATAAAAAAATAATAAAAAAAAATAAAAAAAATAAAAAAGCTGTCAAACTAAAATATCTGTAAGGCGTGTGGAGGCTGCCCGCCTTTTCAGGGGCTTCATAGCTATCTTTGCTCTGAAGAAAACTAAAGAACCAACCTTTAGTCAATAGGAGCATTACTTCCCTCTTTGCACCTCATTACTTCAATTCAAACACAAATCAATTTCTTTCTTAGTCATTGGGTGGAGGACTATCCACCATTCAGTGTTTGAGGTGCTGGGCTGGGATCCCATGTGGCCTGCCCCACGGGCGCACCCAAGAGGCAGCTTTAATAACTACAATTCGGTGTTCAGTCTTTGAGGTGCTGGCTCTGGCAGCGCACCTCAAAGGCAGCTTTAATAACTATGATTTCTTGGATAGATATAACTATTAAAATGGGGATTAACCCTCCATCCATAGTGTTTTAAATCAATTTCACTTCCTAACTCCATAAAATCTTACCATAATGAAAAGAAGAAAACATAGATATCAAAGAACTCTATGTGCATGTATAGATTCAGAATACAAAATGACATAGAAATGCATTGAAATACAAACATTTGTGTATATATATATGTTCAAAAAATATAAATTAAACACAAACGTTCATTCAGAAGTCACTATGCAATAATTTACAAGCTGACAAAGCAGAAACAAAACATTTCAGCTCAAAAAAATTTAAAGAAAAATCCAAAAAACAAAACAATAGAATCAAACAAGATATAATTTACAAGGACAAAATTTTCAAAGTGAAAGTGCGGACTAATTGCCAGGAGTTTCGGCGGTAACGAGTATGTTGTAGATTAGGGAAATTAGAAGGATATAATTTGGATCATAAACAAAATAATCAATCATCATCATGAAGACTTAAAAACCTGCAAGCGACTTTTCCCAGGCTTTTTCTACATCCTGTAGATGCCATGTCGCAGATTTGAGTCCATGAAACTTTGATGTCAACGAAATCCATTGTTTTCTTTTTTCTAAAACTGAATTTCCGCTCTTTCTCCCTGTTAGGTATGCAGATCCACCTGCAGACACAGAAACAGACATGAACATGGCTCGTTTAGAAACGGACATGAACATGGCTCGTTTAGAAACAGACATGAACATGGCTCGTTTATGTGTTCTGTTTTTAAAAAAAAATCTTGCATTAAATAGACCAAAATCTGATCTTGGTTCCTTTTGGGTATCTTTTAATTTAATAAATAGGTGTGGAATCAGCTGAGCCAGATCTAAAAAGCTCAGAAGTAACAGTGAAAGGAGTGTTCGATCCTGCAAAGCTCGTAGAATACGTGCACAAGAGAACAGGAAAACATGCGGTGATAGTAAAGCAAGAACCAGCAGAGAAAAAAGGAGGAGAAGGAGAAGAGAAAGGTAAAGAATCCAAAGAAGAGAAAAAAGGAGGAGATGCAGAAGGTGACA
>CATIWO010191221.1:0-10838 GCA_949673435.1 Macaranga tanarius
TAATGCAATTTGCAAGATCCTCCAATGGCCGACTGGTAAGGTGGGAGGAAATATGAAAGCAATGTGGTGGCTTGATTTTGAATTTGACTCGGTTCCACCGCCTGTCTATCTATAGTTAGAAGTTTGAACTTCTTATTTCTAGTGTAGTATAAAAGGGCTTTTTTAAGGGAATGAATAGAAGCAGCACAAGTGCAGGTTTGAACATATTATCAGAGAAGGTCGTTAGGGTCCGATCATCCATTAAAATATTTTTAAAAAAGTTCAATAATAATTTTAAAAATTTAACATGGTTTATATGTCTGTCCATTAAATTGTAAGTTTGAACCTTATGAAATAACCTATTAATAGTAAATTGATTCTGGCTTAGCTACTGCATATTTCAAATCATACTGTTATTATCATTAGAGAGTAGAGACCACCCGGTTTGCCTTTAAGAGTTAAAGGTGTGATTTGTGTTGAAATTACTATTGACATATTTTTTTTTAAAAAAAAATTATTAATTTTATTATATGAATTTATTTGTATTTAAATATTTAATTAAATATATTATATATTAGTAATTATTTATGAATTAAAATATGAAATTTAGTTATTAAATAGTTAAACTGAAATATTTATTGAACAAATTAAGCCACAAAGTGATATTATGAAGGACTTAAATTTTAAAAACATTAGTTATCACATTTGTTCCTGAAAAAGAAAATTTATGTTTTCATGAAGATAGCTAAAAGCTTAAAAAAGAGGAAAGGAAAGAAAGAATGTGGGCATCACATACAGTAAGTACCACGGCACCATCATTCAAAAGCAATGATGGGCTTAAACCTTTTATGTTCCCTCTTGCTTTGGTCTAAAGAATTATTAAAGTTGACGATCATTTTTCCACAAGTGAATGTATGGTATGGATATATATGTGGCTGAAGCAACTCTTCAACTAAAACACCCATAATAGTCTTTTTCCAAAGTGGATGGACGGTTTCATTCAACCTTATATATATATATAAAATTTGATCCAAACTCAAAATTCTCTCATTGTAATAAAAATGCCTAAAGCTTTATTTGGAGGAATCGACAAATTGGCGACTAAGCTTTGTCTGTTAGTATTTTCTTCGCAAGTGCAGGGGCAATATGATGATTGATGAATATGTATATTCTTTGGTAGATTCCTCACTTTCGGTTGTGTGATGTTCATTGACCATTCGCTATCAGATAAATCTAGCTGCTACACATAGATATGAAAATAACTATATGTGTTTTAAAGGGAGCAGTTAAATAATAAATAATAAATCCACTTCATTTAATTTTTTAAATAATAAATTGGCCATAGTACAGACTATTCATTGTCAAAGTATTTTTTTTTGGTTTATAATGGACCATCTCCAATTAATTAATATAAATATCAAATTTACTATATATTCCATATTTTATATAAAAATGGTCTATTATGGACCATAACTTAGAAGCAATCCATGGATATTGCTGCACTGAATTTTCCTTCTCACTTTTAAACCATCAGATTGTGCTGTGATTAACTTTGCATGCATTTTTCCATTAAAACAATGACTTGCTTATACAATTTCATTACGCAATGAAATAGGAATTAATTACCACAAAGATTATATTATGGATCAATTTACAGATTTGATTTTTGATTATAGGAAAACATCCGGAATAAATTAAGCATGATTTCATAATAAATTTGAATTTATCTAAATCTTACTTTCCTTAGTGGTTTTTTTCCTTTATTACATTAATGAACAATTATATGATGTGAATACACGTCAAATTTAAACAATTACGTCCACTTTTAAAAGAAGGAATTATTTACATGTGAGCTGGCATTTTTACTAATGCAAAAATGGCCTAATAGTTAATGGGGTGAAACTTACCAAATTGGAAGCTACAGAAGAGTTTAGACAATTTACAGAATAATATGCACCCAAGAACAAACTTAATTTAACATTTTATTATATGGTTAATTGCATAAATATAGAAGCCTAATGGATTTCAAATAAGTAAATAAAAAAGATTACACTATAATACTATCACTTACAGGTTGTAACGATGTAATTAACAACTCACTTGAACCTTGAATGAATCTTTGCATGGAAAGCCTCCTATAATCTCTACTATATTACATATATATATATATATATCTTTATTTTTTTAACAATAATAAAGGAAACAAAGTTCAGCTTGTTTGTATAAATACTATAGTCAATAGGCAGGTACGCAACTGTCTTTGATCGGTTGTGATATAGTTTGGAGATAGGTGAAAAGAATGGTGATGATTTCTAATTATATACCCTTTCTTATCATGTCCATGACTTTGATCACTGCTGTTTCTGCTCGTGGGCTCTCAAAAAATTACCCAATCTCAACTTTTAACAAATCTTTCTCTCGTTTATTTGGAGATGACCATGTTATTTTTCTTGATGATGAAGGTAAATCAGTTCAAATTTCCCTTGATCAAAGTACAGGTTCTGGTTTCACGTCTCGTGATTTTTACTTGCATGCATATTTTAGTGCTTCCATTAAACTACCATCAAATTATAGTGCTGGAGTGGTGGTAACATTTTACACATCAAATAGTATGATGTATGAAAATTACCATGATGAGCTAGATTTTGAGTTCTTGGGCAATATTAGAGGCCGAAATTGGGCGGTCCAAACCAATGTTTATGGCAATGGAAGTGTAAATAGAGGACGTGAAGAAAGGTACAATCTTTGGTTTGATCCAACCCAAGATTTTCACACTTATAGTATACTTTGGGTTAGCAGATGGGTTATTTTTTATGTTGACGATGTACCCATTAGAGAAATTCAAAGGATTGATGCAATGGGTGGGGATTTCCCTTCTAAACCTATGCCTTTGTATGCTACAATTTGGGATGGTTCGTCTTGGGCAACAGCTGGTGGCAAGCACAAGGTCGATTACAGATATGCCCCGTTTGTTGCCACGTACTCCGATTTCGTTTTATATGGATGCTCCGTTGACCCGACCCAACAAGCACCAGTATGTCATGGTGGTAACTCCAATTTGAATGCAACTTTTAATGGTTTAACAAGTCAAGAAAGGATGATAATGAAAAATTTTAGACTGAAATTTTTAACATATTCTTATTGTGATGATCGTACTAGATATCCAATTCCCTTGCCCGAGTGTGCACCAAATTATTAGCAAGCAGCAAGTTGAATTAATCCCTCAGCTGGTTACAATCAGGGAAGGCTTTATATGTAGTTAGTTAATGGTAGACCAAAAAAAATTGTTTATTTTAGTTCATTTATTAATGACTATGTGTTTATTATTTTTAGTTAATAATATATATATTGTTATGTTTCTAAGTGCTTCGTGCATGTACGGTTGCTATGGTTCCTACTTTTGCTCAGTTATTTATTAAAACTTTGAAATAATGTTGATGCTGAGTCAGATTTAATGAACTTCCCTACCGCAATTCTTTATTCAACCCATTTTTTCTTTGCTACAATTTGGTAGATTGTGTTTTCATTTAATCAATTCATAGGATTTATTTCCAAGTTATCTTCACAAGAACCAATAATACTTAAATTACTCAATTCCATTTCATTTCAGTTATTGCCTGGATGGATGGAAGTTGAAGATATATTTTTCATTTGCTTAAAAAGGGTAGTTGATTAGCTTGGAATATAATAGCCAATTAGCCATATAAAATTGATTCACATTTATTCTTTTATCTGTCATTGGTTGCCCCATGTAGTAAGGTTGCTAGATTAGTAAACAATATATGACATTACTACTCTCTTCTATTGTTGGAAACATGATAATTTCATAAATAGTGCTTGAGGAGATTTACAAGAAAACCAACCAATATTAATTTAATTCACCCTTTGTGTATATATAAAAAAAAAATCAAACAAATAAAAGGGAACTTAAACATATGTAGAAAAACAAGTATTGACATGGAGGACTTAGCTTCTCTTCCATATTTTGGTTCTTTAGTTAGTTTTGTTTTATGAATAGTTATACTTTTATACATGAATAACCTATATAGTTATCAAAAAATTTAGTCCCAACTTATACTAATTATAAATAACAATATATTTCATATTGTAATAAATTATATTTTTTAAAATTTTATCTTTAAAAAACTTAATTTATACTATAAAGATAATTAAGTTAAATGATAATTTTTGAGACTACTCTTTCTTAAGTTATAATTAATCATAATAATAAAATTGATTTATTCCAATAATATGACTATATAGAGATTTTACTGTATTTTTACCCTATATAAGGGCATTAGTACAGACTATGATATAATTTCTCACCAACATAACCTTAGTAAATTTATTAGGATAATAAATTTATTGTATGACTTAAATTTTTTTTTTTGTAAATATCGGAAAATTTATAATAAATAGTTTCTTCTATTTCAAAATAAGTATTAGATAAAATTATTGGATAAGAATTAAGAAATCTAAATTTTTAGGAAAAAACTATTATGATTAAATTATTTTTTATTAAAATACTGAAAACACTACTTTACTGGAGCATTTTTAAACATTGCGTTGTAAATAATTGATCTCTTAAATTGGTAGGCATTTATCAAGTAAAAAATAAATATAAAATTGGCAAAAAGAAATTATTTTTTCAAATGGCTGATAAATTGAAATATATTTTTCTGAAACGACACTTTTATAATGAAGAAAATACTATATTAAAGTTTTTTTTTTTTCTCAAAAGGGTCAACATAGGAAAATGTCCCCTGTCGCTACTTGCGACGGCTACAGTGCCGTCGCAAGTAGCGAATTTCCAAAAAAAAAAAAAAAACCTATCTGTCCCCTGTAAAATGGGGGGCAAATAGGTAACATGCCGCAACCCGCGATGTCGCGGGTTGCGGCATGCAACATCCCCCGTCAACCTAACACATTTTTCTTTTTTTTTTTAACCATCATACCTACTAAAAGAGATGAAGCAGTAATTAAGATTCTGTTTCAGAAAATTATCTAGGTTATCCACCTAAATTTATCAAATCATCTATGTATATATATATATATATACTGAGATGAGATTAGACTCTAATATATAAAACTTTAGCTTCTAAACTAATGCATTATGCATCTTGACGGGTACCTCGCTAATTAAAAAATTTCTTAAACTAACAACCCATCAAACAATTTGAACAACATTGGTATTTCTTTAATTTAAAATATTTTTCTCAAGCAACTTTTATTTCCTCACCAAGTTATTAACTAATTAAATGACTGATGAGAAGTCATTATCACTTAAACAATGAATTAGAAAATTAATCAAAAAGATAGAGAAGAATACAAACTAGTCGCTATCCTCACTAATCAAATATATAATTAAGAGCACTTGTAATAGGATAGAAACAGTAGAGTACAGCTACTGCATTTACAGTATCAAGAACAGTCAAACCCCACCTCTACTGTTAGGTCCACATAAGAATAAGATGGTGCCAAGTGCCGAAGATGGGCAGTGATACATGTTATTCTTCAACCATAAAAACTTAATGAATACATCTGAAAACAAAGGTAAATTTATTGTACTGATTCTAAGTTTGGGTCTTCTGTTCAAGAAACAGAAGCATGTGCCCTACACAAAACCTTGGTATCATCCAAAACAAAGAAAGAAGACTAGATTAGATATCCAGTACCCATCACTAGCAGCTATTTGCTTTACCTACCCCAATTAAATTCAATGCGCTGCCAACTGCATAAACAATACATGGATTGCAATAGACAAGAAAATTCATATGTACTCCATGGATGGTCCATACTCTATGTTCATGAATTGTGGTTCATATTTATCTGATTTCTTCAAGAATATATGAATGGAGCTTTTTTTGTGGGTTTTTTATGATAATTATCTTTTGGTTTCAAATTAAAAGAATAACTGATAATTATTTCGAATATAAAAAGAGGGCGTAAAAAAGAGAATTTGAAAGAAATGTTCACACATCAACTAAAATTTTCTTTTAAATTTAAATTAAAATAATATTCCGTGATTGTTGTGATGATGGTTAATCAAAACCAAATTTTAAAGCAATTGCTATGGCCCTACCATTGCTTTGCTTTCCGTTTGTGTTGTACTGATGATACCATTTTGCCATAAAATTAAAATAATTTTCTGAGAAAGAAAAAGGGAGAGAAAAGAAAAAGAAACAAAAGAGGAAGAAAATATATGAAAAAGAAAAGCATTTACTTCTCTTTTCTTTTTTTTCATTCAGATTCCTAACAAAATAACAAAAATCAAATACAATTTGCAGAGGCAACATTTTTTTGTCGTCATCATCGTCGACCTTTATCATCATCGTCTTCTTCCCTCATCAGCCAACCATCTCCAATGGTCTAACAAGAAACGCAGAGAAAAAAAGAAACGAGGACAAACCCTAAAGGGGACTCCAAATTTACAGATCCCAAAGGAGCAAAGATTTGGACCGTAAAGGAAAAAAAAAAAAAAAAAAGAGAAAAAAGACTGTTTCTTGGAAGGGGTTAGGCCTTGTTTGGCACCACAACCCCCAACAAACCTTTGATGATACGATATGAAATCATATCAAACCCTAAAACACCCGCCACCGTGATGATGGTGATGTAGGGATTTTTCCTTATCAATCATGCCTTGAACGTACCTAAACTCTTCCACATGGCAAGGAATAGTTATTGTGCCTTTCTGATCAAATCCATATTCTTCTTCTGCTTCTTTCAGTAATTGCATGAAGAGAGGATGATTAAAGTATATAACAGGCACTACAAATCTCTGTTGTTCCTCTCCTTGGCCTACCTTGATCGCCAAACAACCTTTTGGAACGTCTCTCGCTTGCTTCTTGTGGTGGTGGTGGTGATGAAGATGAGGCAGGTGTAGGTGAAAATTCTTTAAACTCTTCTCTCCACTACCCATAATAACAGTCACCAGAAAAGAAAAAAGAATTCAAGAAACAAGAAACTAAAGAAGATTTTTACAATAAAACAGAGGAAAAAGGCCAAGGTTCTTGATTGATAAGAGCAAAGAAAGAGTGACTAAGACACTTTGGAACGTTGGCCATGGTGAATATAAAACCCCAAACAACACATATACTCACCAGAAAACAAGAAAAGATATATAGAGAAATAGAGGAATTGAGATAGCCAAGGAAGGTGGCTTTTTTTTTAATTAATTAATTTATATATATATAATTAATAGAGTAGTCACTCACTATATATTACTTGTTTTTGACATAAAGTGGGTATTGTAGACGTTTGATTAAAACGGGTAAAGATAACGATATAATACATTGAGAAGAGTAATAGTGTTACAAAAATTTGTTGTTGCAACGGACTCCTTCCTTTTTCTTTGATGTGGTGAGGGTGAGATAGGAATTAGGATTTTGCTAGGATTCTTTGAGTGGCAGAATTGCAAATAAGTTAAACATAGAAGGGGAAAGACACGTAGACAGTGAGTGGAGAAGATGATGACACGTGGACGAAGGTGGGGCTGAGCATAGCCGACAATGGAGTGTCGTCTACAGTAGGGCAAGTATAAGAGACAGGCCAATAGCAGGTCTTGAACATGTCCATGTAGACATCGAAGATGTCTATTCAGCTTTGCAACGGGAGGAGAAGGGTAGGGACGTTTATGCTTCTGTACCAACTATCAAGGTTTTATTGTATATATGTAATGTGGTTTTTAATTTTTTTAGAGAGTGTATAAAGAAATAATTGAAAACTTTTGCTTAAAAGAATCTCAAAACTAATGAACCAAATCTGTCCCTCGTGTATTTTTGACATTTTCTATGAGTAATAGAATATCTTCACAGTTGAGGATTTTGAGATTATTTTAGGTAGCTGGAAAATATTTAGTAAATCTTGAAAATAAAAATGAGATACAGTTGAGGATTTTGAGATTGTTTTAGGTAGGTCGAAAATATTTGGTAAATCCTGAAAATAAAAATAACATACAGTTCGGAATTTGGAGATTATTTTAGATAGGTTGAAAATATTTAGAATATCTTGAAAATAAATTAAAATGTGATTTTTTTTGGAAGATAAGTGCCATATTTTCACTACTAATTAAAATGAATCTTCTTTGGTATATTGGAATGTATTTAGAATGTTATTAAGTTGAAAATATATTTGGAATATTATCTATCACCATCACTTAAAATGGAATTTGCTTAAATCTTTGCATTTATGTATCCGCGCATTGCACGAACTGTTAATAATTATTTTTATTTAATTATCTATATATAAATATTATATAAAAAGTATTAATATTTCTTAATTTCTATATCAAAATATAAATTTATAAATATAGATAAAAATTTTTATGTTAAAATAATTTAAAAGAGTACTAAACCATATAATGATTATTATATAAATGAATTAAAAATAATAATAATTACAATTGCAAAAACAAAAAGAGTTATAAAATATCTTTCAAATTTAAGATAACAAATAATCATTAATACAGTAAACAAAAAAATAAAATTATTTTAGTAGAGAAAAGAATAATTTTTTTTAATATGTCCCCAAACAATAAAGATTCATCTTTCTGTTCACTATCTCTATCAATTCACATCATAAAACTAATAAAGATTCCAAAAACCAGAGCAAACAATATATAAGACATATGGAAAGAATGAAAAAAAATTTAACACCGAACAAAAAAAGCCTATGCAAAAAAGGTGTTTCCATCTAAGTTTAAAACCAAATCTTACAATTTTTGATCCACAGTAGTCTATTGACATGATATGTAACTTGCTTTAGCCCTCTCGATTTTTTTTTTTTTTTGAATAATTTTTTTTTTTCAAATATTCATTCAATTCTTTCAATTTTATCTATCGAAGAATAAAAAAAATCCGTTTCAAACATTCATTAATACTATTTTAATGGTTGAGTCATATTATTGTATTAAATAAAATTGATAAAAATAAAAAAAATTTAAAACCAATCTGCAATCATATTATCATATATTTATTTCATTTAATAAATTTTTTAGAAAATTTATTAAAAAAAAAGTTTTTAGAATTATCTAGTAAAATCAAGTGATGATTTTACAAATTTTTTGGTTGAACCCCTCAGGCTGAATCATATTTGATAATTATGATAAATAATAGGTTAAATATCAAAAATAACTTAAGTCAAATAATATATTTTAAAAATATGGTGGTTTTACATGTTTTTTAGTTTTATGGTGTTTCCAATTTTTTTTTTTTCATTTACATGGTCGTCTTCTTATATATATATATATTAACCTCACCATATTCAATATTTTCTCACTGTTTTATCTACAAATAATGAATAAAAATCTCAAATAAATAAAAATATATATACAAGAAAAAAAAACTAAATAGAATTATTTGAGCTGAGAGAAACGTACCTTTGAAAAGGAACAAAAAACAACAGTCCTTTAATAAATAGATTTTCTTTTGAAATATTTTAATAAATAGAATTTAAATATAACACAATTTGGTTAAATTTTATCTATTTTTTTTACATAGTGTTTGAAATGGAATAAAAAAAATAAAAGTGACTTAAATAAGAAATTTTTAAATTTTTTATTAGAATATTATGAATTTTAAAAATTTAATACATAAGCTAATTTAAAGAATATTGAATAAAAAGAAATTGTAGGATCTCAGTATATATATATGTGGACGGTAAATAATTTTTTTGTTTTTTATTTTTTTAAGAATATGGTAAATAATTGTTTGAGTCAACAAAAACATGTATCAAAAATCAGAATAAAACTTTGAAATAAAAAAACATCATATCTTTCTTTTACAAAGAACTAATTGTGAATCTCTCTAAAAAAAACTAATTGTGAATCTGAACGGATTGTAAATTAAAATTTATTTTTTTAATTACTTTAAAATTTAAATGAAATTAATTAATTTTAATAAAATATAATTTATAAATTATAAAGTAATTTTAAAAAGTAAAATAATTTATCTTTAAAAAGTATTTGCATAGTTATATGATGTCTTGTAAATATAAGATATTAATAATATTTTTGAATATCACCTTTAATATAAAAAAAATATGACAACTGATAAAGTATTGATTCAATATGTAATTAAATAAATATAATAAATTTTAAATTATAAAATGGACAAATAAAAATATTTTTTATTTTTTATTTTTAGAGATGGACTTTAAAATAATTTATCAAATAAATAATCATTAAGAATTTAGCTTTTTAGCAGGGAATGGATTGTATTACAGTTTAGAATAGAAATTTTAGAAGCAAAATACAGTTTTATAGGATTTTTTATAGAAAAATATTTTTAATTATAATAATTCAACACATAAATTTTTATAAGTGAATGCTAAATGATGGAGATGGACACTTGTCAAATTTTGAATTTAATAACTTTGGAGCTATATATATATATATATATATATATATATTTATTTATTTTTATTTATTTATTTATTTATTTATTTATTTCATTAGTTAGTTTTTAAAGTTTTATTTATAAAATATTTTAAGTGGCTAAAGTTTATAAATTGCACAATATGAATAATGTCACACCTTATCCTCTAATTAATCACTAATATTCAATTATCTACAGTAACCATAGTTATAAAATTCTTAATACGCTTAATGAGCTTTTAAGGTTATATACAAACACTTAATGATATAAATGAAATTTGTACAAATTAAAACTTTTCATTCTTACCTCGGTACTCTGGTTTATAGACTCATCCAAGCCTCAATTGATATTTTTCTTAGAATTTCTATATCCATTCATCATTATTAATCATATACATTCATTCACAATTAATACACCAATTCATCATCATTAACCATAACATCATGATATATCAAGATCAAACATATATAAATATATCATAAGCAC
>CATIWO010191235.1:0-15000 GCA_949673435.1 Macaranga tanarius
GGAAGGGGCGAAACATAATCAACTTGAATTCGGGACAGCTATTCGAAATCTTAGTGAAAGACTGGATTTGTTATCTCATGTTTGCTTTTCGTGAAAAAATATCAATTGAAGTGGAGGGTTTCTTCAAACAACAAGGAGCTAAGGACTCGAGTCGTGAATCCATATTTTTTTCTCTGAAACAAAGACATACGAATTTATCTGATACAACCAAATCAAAATATTCTTATTACATAGATCCTTTTTTAGAAAGACAGATCCGCTTCGGGGGTAAGAACCCCTGCTATCCTAACAACCGGTCTTAAGTGAGCTACTAAAGTACTATCTTCATTCAGTGAGTACACTCTATTCAGACTTTCTCCTAAACTCCTGATCGAGCCTTGCTGAGAGTGAGTAATGCTCTGAGTTAGTAATATCTGCACAATCCTTAACGTACTAATAGACTTCCTATGGAAAGGCTAATAATAAAGAGTCATAAGTTAACATTTCGTCAATCCTAACCTCAACTACTAATTCTCTCTATTTGGGTTGTCCTTGCTTAAATCGCATTTGATTTGATCTAGCGTACCCCACCGGGATGAAATACGTTTTCTTGCCTTAGAGGCTTGATGAAATTTCCCTTTAACAGCAAGCAGGGGCAGAGACCGCTGGGAATTTAGGACAATTCACAACGGAAAGGGTGCCACTCGGGGGTTTCTGAAGAGACACCATTCACGTAAGTCGCATTCCTCCATCCATGAACGGATTTTCCCCCCGCTCTAGTATGATCATACCAAATTGAGCTCAACTGGGCTGGGGCTTCTAGGCAAGCAACTTTAGTGGCCCTTTCGAGAAGATGAAGATTTCATTGGAAAATATTAGCTTGTTTGAGAGCCTTTTGAGGGCTGTTCTAGATGGCTGATATCCGAATTCTATGTGGAACTTTTAACCGTAGGATCGATGGCCGGACCGGGGGTGTTACGAAGGAAGACCAGCTCGCCCTCATCTGGAAGTATTGCACATCCCTCCTTCGAACTTGAAAGGCTGGACTTCGGGGGCGGGAAAAAGAACACACAGGATTGAGAGGCGGTCGATCGGGGAATGGAGTAGGCGGAAGAAGAGGATAAGAGGCAGGAGGAGATCAGAAGTGATCTTAGCTGTATAAGAATAAAATAAGGAGTCCACTGCTAATCTCGAGGGAATCACGGGATACGGCGATGTAGGGATGGAATGAACACTCACAGCTAGGGGTAGCTAGGATTGGCCACATACCACTATCATGCTTGGATGGGCCGATGGGGAATCCGAGTGAAAGAAGTAATGAATTCGATTGACTGAGAAAGAAGTAATGGAAGATATTTCCTTTAAACAAAAGGTGTATCTACCGTCCCGCAATCAATTGAATAAGAAAGGATAAACTGAGAATAGAACTCTTCGTTGTGAGCTTAAGGCCGGTTGTTAGCAGGCTCAGTCTCTGTCCCTGGTTGTTAGCTGTCGAAGGAAGCTTTTAGGCCGGGTGAAAGCAGTCTGTTGGGGTATTGAAAAGTTGGACATCAAAAGCTCGCTTACTCGGATATTTCTTCTCAAAGCGGTCCTGTCCTATTGTCTTGATTAGAAAAGTGGGCATAAATCCTTTACTGAGTGCCAGCTTGTTCAGCGGAACCCTCCTCTTCTCAAAGGGGGGTCTCGATTGAGTCTATAAGGAAGGTTTATTAGCATGCAAGCAACCTTGCCGAAGTGAAGGTTATGAAAGAATTGGATCTATCTAGTAGCGAACCAGCAGCAAAGCGCTTCCTCGAAGGCGAAGTAAGCACCGTAGATAGATATAGTGTAAGCAAGCAAGGGGGCGAAGCGGTAAGCAAAGATCAATTGAGAATCTAAGGATAGGTTGTAAGCTACGAATCACGAGTTATGGGTTCAGCTCTTTCTTCTACGTACAGGATTATATCCCTTCAAACCTGCCAGTGCTCAAGTAAAGTAGAAGTAGGGTGGTTAGGGAGGGTCGATCCATCAACGGATCCAACAACAGATCAATCCTCAAGTAATCCACGGAGAAATAAAAGAGTATATGACTAAGATCTGTCTTTTGATGCGGGAAAATGAGGCAAAGAAGTCAGTGCAGGCTCTTATGATTAGTAAGAGGAAGGTAAGTTTACGCTCTTACGACCAAAGCAGCGAAAGGTTACTCTTTCTCGCAGTTTGAGTAGGTGCTTTAGCTCGAAGCATTATTCTAGGTAAAGTAAACCCCCATTAACCTTTGGTTGGCAAACCTGCTCCCACTTAACAAGATAAGATGGGGCTTCTTCTTCTCATTCGTAGACCCCCAGATAAAAGATCTACTGTGAGCTTCAATCTCTTCACAAGTCAATGTTGGCAGCTTAACCGTTTGCATTGTATACGTGGGTAGGGCCGAAATGACTGACTGAGTAAGGGTGATTCGACCCGCCAAGGAAAGCTGGTTGGTTTTCCATCCACTCAATCTATCCCGAACTCTATCAACAATGTATTTATAAGTGTTTTAGGTAACTCGCTCATGGAGTAATGGAACACCAAGATACTTACCCAGTAAGAGAGAACACAAACTCCCTACTAATGGCTTGCGAAAGTCCTCTGGAAACATTTTTAGAACAATAAACCCGTGTCTTCAACTTGCTTACCTTCTGCCCTGAAAAAAGAAAAAAATTGTTCCAGGCACTCACTGATAATGTGAACCTGGTCCATAGATGCTTCCGCAAACAAAACAAGTTCGAGTTTCCCTTTTGTCACTATCTCGCCCAGCATATCTGCCGGGAGCAAGAGCATATCCAAGTCCCATATTCAGTTAAATCAGATCTAGTAACGCTCACTACTGAGGCGAAAGAAAGGAGCAAGATACGGCCGGAGATTCTTGCACAGGAACAAGCGTAGACCCGTAGCGCGCCTTTCACTCAGTAAGAAGTGCTTTTCTTGGCGAAGCGAGGAAGCACAGTTGCGCGCTTCTCCATAGCCCCTCTATACTCTGTGGGCTATTAGTACCAAGCGCAAGCGCCTGACTTGGAAGCTTGCTGTGTAATTTCATAAAGAAACAAAAGTGTGTGAACCTCAGCGAGTCCGGGTTTCAAACTAGCCTCCTGGACTGAACCGACCTTAATAGGTTATAACTATCAAGAAAGTAGGAATGGCCGACAAAGAGATGCACTTTCTGGACACAGGACCCAGAGTTTTTTCGAGAAAAGGTCCCTTCCCTCAATATCATGATCGGGTCGACCAGGCCGGATCATGAGTGAATAGAAAATCGAAAATATCAATAGCAGTTGCTGTTCCAGCCATTTTTTTTAACTTAAACTACTTATTTATTCTAGGTATAATTATAAAATCTAATAGATTCTATTAATAAAACAAACCAGTGTGACCGCGTAATAGAACTATTATGCGATGAAAATTTTGATATAAGGAGACTCCTGCAAGTTCATCAAAGCTTATGTGAGCAAAGAGCGGCTAGCCCCTATTTCAAAAGGGCACTCCAATACCTGGAGGAAATCATCTGTTCTGGAGTTACAGAAAAGGAACTCCATTCTGTTGACTCTACCAGATAGAATAGTATAACCCATATTTTTTCATACTCAAAAGAAGAATTTGATCCTGGCTCAGAAGGAACGCTAGCTATATTCTTAACACATGCGAGTCGAACGTTGTTTTCGGGGAGCTAGGCAGAAGGAAAAAAACCTGCGCCAGCGCCGCTGATGATGCAGAAAGCTTTTTTTTATAGAAAGAGAGTAAAGGGAACTTCCGCGGGCGATTCTTTAACCGCAGGCAGCCCAGACCCGACTTAATGATGGCCGCGCATGAGATCGCACGAGACCACTTCAATTTTGAGTCGGGGGATGCGAGCATAGCGACCCTAAAATACCTTCTGCGCTATCTTAAAGTAGAAAGGCGAAAAATTTCCATTTTGAGACCGCGACCCATCGCGGAGCACTTTCTCACTGATTTAGTGAGATAAGTGTTAAATTAATATTCCTCCACAAGACTCTTGATGTTTTTTCAGGGCTTGGGTACGAGAACATAATTGGAAGAAATAAGGGTCGAAGTTTAGACCGCTCACAGTAGTTCTACCTATAGAAAAGATCATAAGAGAGGAGACAACCCATTTATGATTCCAGCCGAGAAGACTAGACTAGTAAAAGGAAGGATCAAGAATGTCATATATTTCAGGAGCTAGATTAGTTGCCGACGAACAAGTAAGAATTGCCTCAACAAAAATGGATGGAATTGGACCTAAAAAAGCCATTCAGGTTCGTTATCGATTAGGTATCAGTGGGAACATAAAGATAAAAGAGTTAACTAAGTATCAGATCGACCAAATTGAACAAATGAAAGGTCAAGATCATGTTGTTCATTGGGAATTGAAGAGGGGGGAACGAGCAGACATCGAACGATTCATTTCTATTTCTTGTTATCGTGGAATTCGTCATCAAGATGGATTCCCCTTACGCGGTCAACGAACTCATACTAATGCTAGAACTTGTCGCAAGCTAATTCGGAAATGAAAGAAGTCTACCGAAAGCCCTTGGTACTTGTCTTATCAATCACACTGATAGCTTTATTCACTGAAATTTTATGTCGTTTTTTTTGGTATTTCACCAGTTACTAATCCAGTATACGTATAGTAGACCTCCTTCGACACTCCACTAGTGGTCGGCCTTCTAGAAGCTTCGCCAGAAGCGACTAGTCGCTTCCTGAATGCCTCTTTACTTTAGTATGGTCTGTCTAGTCTTTCCAATGCCTCCTTCCTTGTCGCCAACGAACGCTACTAGGAGGAATAAGCAAGCTAACCTTGCTTGCATTCTAGAAACGGTAGCTTTCGCGCCTTTCCTGCCTGCTGAAATTGATTGAATGATTGTGACAGCTCTTCACTTCTAATCCTATTCAGTCTGATTAGATATATCACTGAAACAATCCGTTCTGTCTCTGTTTTCTTTTCGGATTCCGAGGATGAGCCGGCCGATCCTATTTATCTGAGGAGCCGGTCGACGAAGCCTCCTCCTCAGATAAAGATGTCTCCGACGCTACTCTCTCGGCAAGAACTACTTTTTCTATTGTGATTTTTTTGGCGGGTTCGGTCAGGAGAGACAAAAGAGAGATTTTCTATCAGCCAAAAGCAGATACCGCCCCCCCCCATGCTCCCACAGTCCGCTTACCGAGGAATAGAAAGGGAGGACCGGGGGCCAGAGCAAGTTGGGTTGGGGTATAGAGCCGTAAGCGCGATGGGGGGTGACAGAGGACGTGCTCGTACGGTTCATAGAAGGGTATGATCAACTCGTTGATTGTTGGGAACTTTCACTCCTCTATATTCGAAATATGCCTTTCTAGGAGCATTACGATCTGCAGCTCAAATGGTCTCTTATGAAGTCTCTATTGGTCTTATTCTTATTGTGCGCCTTGTGAGCGCGTTTGGATCCGCGAAGGCAATCGCTCGGATGTTCCCCTAACCCAACCCGGGAACGGACCGGAGGGAACCGCAGCATGGGGAATGTCCGCGTCTCGTCGCAAGGCTCATTTGAAGTTGTGGGTCATAGGGCGGGCTTCGGGCGGGCAGCTTTATCTGATCAAGGGCCGGGGCACAAGGGTCCTGGTACTATCCAGGTGCGAAGAACCCCGGAGGTGACTGCAATGAGCAGAAATATCACTCACCGGCCTAAACGACGAGCAAACACTCGAACGTGAGAGCAAGGGATCACCCAACGAATAGACGAGCTCCAAGGAGGTAGGAGAGAGGGAGGCAAAAACCATGCTTTCAGAGAAGTGGCGGTCCGAATCTTATCTGAACTGCGAGAATAACTGACTAAGCCGTGCCATAAGGCCCATTCTCCAACTCCAAACGGGACGGGGCCAAGCCTTTAGGTTGTTTAAGGAGGTTGGGTGACAGATCGGCCATAGGAGTACTCCGGGATATAAACCAGGGCAACAAATGTCGAGCATACGACGATGCCGCCCGTTTTCATTTCATGGAAGTCCCCGGCAGAGGAAAGGGCTGTAGGTGATGGCGCGTTTTGCTTCTTATCTGGAGAGGGGCGCTGAAATCGTTCCTATTGGGTCGTGCGTGGCAGCGAGTATAGATGAATAAGGGCGGGCGGCCGGGGACCTATTCTCTTAATAGGCGGCAAAGCTGAATAGGAAAGGGGGCGAGCTGACTGATGAGTGCCTTTTTAGCCTTTTTCTAAAGGCTATCATGTGAAGCTAATATGGCTGGCTACATACAAGTATAGCCAAATCAAGATGAGACGGGACGGACGGTCAGAGGCCGCAGCGGGACTACCAACGGAAAGCCCGCCCCCGCTAGCTAACATAGAAAGATATTCCCGGCTAACAGTAGTCTCTATGTGAATCTCTTCCCGACCAGGCCAGGCCGAATCGGGCCACCACTTGGGATGGGAATGGCTCAGCCCACATGCATCATTTGATGAAAGCACTCCAGTCCAGTCGCCCCCTCGAAGTGGCTTGTCAACCACGCTTTCCCTCCCTCAAAATAATGCTCCTCACAAAATGCGGGTTGGGGCAACACAGCAATGAGTAGTTCGCTCCAGGACTCCACTCCCTCGAGAGCAGGATGCCGGCCGAGATGGAGCTGGGAGCCAACCTATACTTTCCTGGGGCTTGCCTTGCCCCAACACCTAAAGAAAAGGCGGGCGCCGAAAAGGAAACAGCCCAGCCTCTTCAAGAAAGCTTTGCTTTGTAGGCGCTGCCTACTCACTCAGACAATGCTCTGAACACGAAAGTGTGCAGTTCCGCCCCCTTCTACCATGCTGAGTCACAGGTAGCGCCTCGGAAAGCACGGACGAGCCACATGCAGGGAAACTTGCACGTGTGGTTCTGGCCGGGGACCCCGGTATACTGTACTAATATGTGTAGGTCCCCGTAATTCGAGTGAGATTGTCATGGCGCAAAAGCAGATATGGTCTGGTATTCCCTTGTTCCCTGTATTGGTTATGTTCTTCATTTCTTGTCTAGCAGAAACTAATCGAGCTCCGTTTGATCTCCCAGAAGCGGAAGCTGAATCAGTTGCAGGCTATAATGTAGAATATGCGCGGGATGCGATCCTTAATAGTCCACTGTTGGCGGAAGCCAATGTCCCGGGGTCCCGGGGACTCATTCTGACTGAAACAAGGGGTGGGTCTTTACCAATTTTTAAAATAGAATATTTTAATATTTTAGGGAAGCCAAAAAACGTGAGCGCCTAGCACGAGCCTTATTGAAAAGGCCCCTTACTATAGATAGGGCGCCCCTGCAATCAGAAAGCCTTTTGACAACCTTACTAAAGTGGAAAGATGCGCTCAAACAACTTATCTTACTAATTAATATAATAATAGGGTCGTTGTAAAGCTACAGCTCGAAAGCCGGCCTTACCTTCTATTCTATTAGTAAAGGGCTTTTCTTGCTTGTTTAGTAAAGTCACGCTTTTCATTTTGATAGGAGTAGGTGCGGCAGGGCACTCTTCATTCTTCATTCGAAACTAATGAATGTTCGGTCGGGGGTTTCCGCCTTGTTATCAAAAAGGGAGTTGGGTAAAGCAAACTCCCTCCTTGGACGAGCACGAGGCTTAGTCAAGTAGAACCGGGTTGCGCTGCTTGATGCTCCGATCGAAAACAAATCAGTGGGGCCATGCCGGTACGACTGAATATGCGTTAGAAAGGTAAATCCCTCCCCTACGACACCAAAAAAACCGGGCCGAACTTCTAACAAGCCCGCCCGCTTCCATAGATCAATATCGTGGCAACGTAGACCTAAGTGGTATCATATTGGATCCTTGGGAACCATCACAAGTACGGCCGGCCTATATTTGAACTAAAATGCCGTGTCGTCCAGCGGAGCCTAGAAGAAGGTGACTCGCGCAGACAGCTGACTCCTTTTCAATAGAAAGGAATAGCCAAACCAAGCCAGCTGTCTGGTCAATCTCAGAGATCTTATCGGCCGGCAAACTTGAGACGGACGACCACGGTCCCGACCTTACCAGCACCAGAGGTGTACTAATCAATGAACCCCAGAAACCTACTTTCTTTTCTGACAAAATAAACCAAGCCTAACCGGTCACGACATGTTGTTGATATTGATTGAGTTTGAGGGACTTTCGCTGACTGAATTCATCCATAAAGCCAGACCCCCGTAATCTTCGTAACCAAAGCGTCACGACAACATCCAAAGGTTACTTTTTTATTCTTAAGTAGGGGTCGGCATTCCTACGTGCTCCTCCTTGCCGCCCCCTACTTAAGCCACTTGTGGCTGAGAGAAAGCGAGTAGCACCTTGTATAGGTTGGGCGGAGCTTGAAGAGGGTAGCCCCTCTCAGAGAAAGCCATTGCGCGCTAGCCTAGCTAGCTAGCGTTTTTCAGCTGGCTATTATGTTAGTTGTAGCGCGCCTTCCCTCCTTCTCTCACTTCGGAAAGATTTTGCAGTATTTTCTTATGATGACCTGGTCGAGGGAGTACGATACATCGGTGTAAAAGATTGAGTGGGATCTGTGAGGTTGGTTATAGTAAGGCCTGGCCGGTTGGGAAAGCGATATGGACAGGTCAACACCGGTCGATGTCCCGTGTTAACGGTAGCATCGATATCTCGGGTTAGTCACCGAGACGCCCCCCCCATGGTGGGACAAGTTCCCCATAATTTAGGAGAGTTGTTGTCGACATTGGCTTAGCGCAATAGTCTTTGATCTGGGATACGGACTTCAGAGGGGAGTCACTTCCGAGTCGTCCAGCTGGCTTTCATGGCGTACTTACTTCCCTTGAAAAGACGGGCTACTTTTACGAACAAAACAGGATACTAGTTCACTCAGGGCTAAATAGAAAGATCTTTCTTACCGGGGCTGCCTTCTCCACTTGTGACTTGAACAGCTATCCTTTCCTTTCTAAACTAACTAGCTGCTAAGGAGACTCATTTCTAACGCTGGAACTGCAGGAAACTGGCTTATCACATTCGGCTCGGGCATACTATCGGGCTTTCACGTTAACTGTCACTTGCCCTAACACTTATACTGGCTTACAACTTGGACTGGTAAAAGCGGACTATCGCACAAGAACTGGCAACAATAACTTAACTCCTCTAAGAGTCCCCACCCCACCGTAACCTATCTAAATCAAGAGCGCACTTAAAATGGAAGACTAAGATGTAGCTGCCTTCATTTTTATTAGACTTTAATTTCTTTACTTGAAGACCATAAAGGAAGGGGGTAAAACTGGCTAGAAAAATTCCTTGATAAGGGCACTTGCTAGTTTCTATTGAATTTCCGGGCTAAATCCCGATACGAGAAAACTAGGCCTACTGGAAATGGCACTGAGAAAGGCGCTTCTTCTGCGAGATTTCCTTATAGAAAAAGAAAGGTTAAACCGTGATTCTAGCTTAGCGTCCGAGGGTGGGCGAGGCATAAGCCTTTAAGCAGCTGCTCCTATAAACCCCTTTCAAACCAATCCCGTTCAAACGCGGGTCCGGTACGCTATCAAGAAGTTGTAAAGGGTGCCGTAGCCCTCATTACCCACTCTTTCTAAGTTGTACCGTGCGAGGTGCTTGGCAGAAGTGGAGAAAGAGGCAGTGGCACAAGAAAGATAACCTATAAGGGTTTTGGCTTCTTTCAAGTCGAAGGGCTAGTCGAAGACGAAGACGAAGGCGAAGGAAATACGAATGGATTGCATTCGATAATAAGTATACCACCTTTCTTTTCTTGAAAGGTATATTCAAAGAAACTTAGCTTACCAAGAGTTCCGGAACTAGAGAGATAAGAGATAGGATTTGTTCTCCGGAAAGTACTTTTCGTCTATCTGATCTCCTTGACCGGAGTCTTGGAGTCTCGGTTTTAGCGATATTCCTTCCTTCTCTCAGGCTCAAGCTCTGTCTGGTCTTCCTTCCCCATTCCCCACAGGCTTCCGGGAGTGCCGGCTCTGTACTCTGTTCGGACCATAAGACTTGCAACACTGACTTACCGAAAAGACTGACTGCTTTCCGATTTTTCGTTCTGCCTCTACTAGTAAAGGGGCTTTAGCCTTACAACAAGCTTGACTTAAAAGAAAAGGCTTGAAAGAGTTTGATCTATGATACGCTTGAACTATCAGTCCTAGAAAGAACCCGCTTACCGTGACGGGCGCGGATTTATTCTCTAAGCAAAGCTACTCTCTAAGCCAAGCTTCCCTTTTTTCCCAAGTGCACTTCGGCACCAGACTAGCCGACCTACCTTCTGTCTCTGTATTTCCCTAAGCCAACTTATACAAAAAAGAATGAAGCAAGGAGTTTTTTCTCTTTTCAAAGCAGTCTTACCGTAACCACTACCGGAACTGGTACTGGTGCCTACTTCCTATGACAGAAAGTCATCGTCTAGCTTACTTCTTTTCCTTTCTACAAAGAGTAAGGAATTTTTGTTTTGCCTTTCTACTTGCCGTACTGACTAACCGCGGTATTCGAACTGTAGGCTTGACTAACTGCACCTTCTCTTTGATATCCCTCGACCTGTTACCGCTACTGGCTCCCGGAACTACCGTCCAACCAAAGTGGAAGGCGGAAAAGGCTTGGCTTTGTTTCACAGAAAAAGGACTAAGGAAATTTAGTTTCCGTAGTGGTGATGCTGGCGTCAGTTGACCTGGTTGATAAATATATTGATAAATAAATATATATTCTATTTATAATGCATATATGCAAGATCGAAGACGCGATTCGCGCGGGTCCGCTTTTTTTAAGATAGCAAGGAGGCGATTTGTTCGCTGGGCGATTCAGCTAGCCAAATCGCACTAATGCAATTCATTCGCCCTACTATCCTACAGAGCAATTCAAACTCTTAGTAAGACTAAGGCTAGGGCGACTCATTCTATTCTCTCTGAGGTCAGGTCGTCTAGCTTAGGGGGGGGCGCGTCGAATCGCTGAAAGGCCTTGGTGATTTGGTAATCTGAAGATAGAAAACCACAATGATTCCAAACTTCACTTCAATAGCCTCGTATCCATGCTGCCCCGACCCTAAACTCAATGTTTGTTAACTAAGCAGGACATTCCCAAACTCTTTCTTATCAAACCCCTTTCTCGTTCCCTTGTACAGCCCTTACCAGGCAGTTTTCATTATGTGTTCTTTTCTTTGCAGTGTCTAGGGGAGTGAGTTAAGCCAATGCGTACAAATAGACAGACCAGGTTCATCCTTTTATTTTATGTTGAGGTCAGTGCAAGTCTGTCTATGATTAAGAGTCTAGGTGGTGTTGAAGCTGGCTCATTCATGCTAGTCATCTTAGAGCTATGAGTCAAAACAATATTCACCAACTCTTCTATAGTAATCTTGTTCATATATCGGAAAAGCTTATTAATATGAGTTTAAATGTTTTATTAAATGTCTCCTCCCCAAGGTAGCATTGCCGAGCGGGCGATCCCTGTCTTGTTTATCCAGCTAGCTTTTCTCCGTGGTACTCAAATTCTATTTGTGAGAGCTCTTTCGGCTACTTTTTTTTAAGGTAAGGTGGGTGGGCCCTTAAAGCATTCTCAATAAAAATGCCTATCTATAAATATAAATATAAAGCGCTGAGTTGAAGAGGGAACAAGTCCCACAGAGAGATGATAAGTGGGAAAAAGAGTGCAATTTTAATCTCTTCTGGAATGGAAGGGAAGACCTCCCATCCACTGACTACAAGACTGCAGCCTAACACCCAAGTTAGCCTGACGGTCGGCTAAATGAGTCGCTTCCCTCTTCACATGATGAATTTGAACTCAACATATATTGAGAAATTTTTTTTTCAGGATAAAGCATAGGCGCCAAGGTTCTTGATTATTACCATTCGCCCATCTAATCATGTTAAGAGAACCCCTTTTTGTTTGATATGATGACTTGAAAAAAAAATCAATAGTTTGGACAAAACTATGGCCATGCAGGAGAGTTTCTTCTTTTTAAAAGGTTGCATTTTATTTTCCTAGAGGAGACCTGTTCAATTCCACATGACAGCACCATTGCCATCTTTTATGACCCCGCCATAATCCGAATTCCTAGAGTAGCCTTCCCTATTCCTTCAAAGTTCATCTTGATGTGATTTGAAGAGGAAATTGCCACAAGATTGAGATAGATATGTTTGAATTAAAAAAAAAGTAATGCAATAAGACCTCGTCATGTTCATCCTTACTAACATCCCATACAAAAAATGAAATCTTTTTTATGGTCTGGATTTTTTCAATCACCTTAACGAAGGAGGTGGACTTCAACCAAGCCAGCCCTTCTTATGAAGTGGCTATGGAGATTTCCAAAGGAAAAAAAAAGAAAAAAAGCCATGGTGCTTCTATTTTGCTGCTAAGTACCTCTCTAATGGAAAAAATGGATTGACCAACCCACCTCTTAAATATCCTGCATCTAGAAAGGTATTATTTGGTACAGAGAGACTTTCAGGCAGAACTTGGGCTAGACTTTTGTTGGGCAATGGTAAGCTGATTCGCTTCTGGGATGATGTTTGGCCGTGCCACTCTCCTCAGAGATGCATGCCATAATTTATATCAATTCACAAGGTTCTCATAACCTCAAAGTGATAGACTACATTCAATATGAAGGAGAAAAAAGGATTTATCTCCCTATTCAACTGCCCGTCCAAGAGCATATGGCTTCAGAATACTTTTTTTTTTATGGACTGCATAAATCTTATCTTCCAGCCCAAAAAATGGAGGATAATCTCTTTTGGCAGCTCAATCCTCACGGTAATAATTTTGCCAATTCTGCCTAAAAATCTCTTCAGGTGATCAAGAGGGCCCCCTTTTTCAGTAGATGAGATTAGGATGAAAGGTATATTATCTCAACGCTTCTTTTCTCTGGCTTGCTCATTTCACTTTGGCCTGCGGTAATGTAATCAGGATTTCATCTCCTAAATTCTTTTTTCTATGAAAGCAAGAGATGGAAAGTTTTTTTTTAATTCTGCCTTATTCCATGAGATCTAGAAGAACTTCTGCAACCTTCTCTCTCTCCATTGGTGTTTCCTTAGCGCTCTTTTTTTTTTACTTCTTTCAAAGGGGAATGAAAGCCTTCCTTAGAAGTTGTCGCTCGATCGAAAGGATATAACACATATGAAACCGCTCCGTGGGCTTCTTCGCTGACTTTCTGAGGTATAACCTTCGCCACGACATTAGTGGCTTAGCTCTTCGCGCTTCCCGCAAGCTTTTTTTTATAGAGAGAGAGTAAAGGGGTCGGTACGGAAGATTGGTTCGCTCCGAAAAGCTCAGCTTTGCTTGCGTTCTTCACCGGCGCTCGCCGGATGTATCACTCATCCCGCTCCTAAGGTAAGGAGTCTTCTGTGTGTTATAATCTTTACGGGGATGAATCGCATATGTTGGGTGAGAATTGCTCGGGAATTCATTGATAGTTACTTTGCCAGGTTCTAGGGGGGCTACTCTTCTTTTTTGTCGATCGAGCCGCTCTCCCTCATTCCACTCGTCCAGCCCTCTTCACGAACTTGTATAATCGATGCCACAAAGATAGCCAACTCTATTATCAAAGAAATAAGGAAACGGGCGACGATTTGGCACAAGATATCCGGAGGTGTGAAAAGAGCAGCTGTGAGAAGCGGAAAAACCATCAAAAAACGACGATTGTTCGTGGGGGTTTCCACAGAAAGACCCCTCGGTTCTGGCAAACGGATCACAATTACAGGTACCTGGGAGCATACCGATGGAATGAACGAAATACGAACAGTTAACATAATATAGTCATAGATCTTAGGTTGTAACTTGATCATGAGCGAATTTGTTGATGTTGCACCCACGAAGTATGGAAAGTGCCAAACATTGGGAACTACCCGGGGAGGAGTTAGGAACAGGAACAAGGAGAAGCGAGAACCACTTAAATGGAGGAATCGATTGTATTTCGTCCTTTGTTCCCCATAGCAACTGGGGATAAAAAAGCACAAAATTTGATGACTTATTAAAGGAAAGACGAAGTAAGAGCATGCTATTGAAGACGTTGCAACATATGTCGGGGAGGCCTCCGTTGATTGTGTACAAACAAAATACGAGTCCAAAGGCAGGGTAAGAAAGGGTTTAGCTAATGGAGATATTAACTCTTCCGGAAACCAGTAACGCGTAAACCATGTCAAACCAAGACCGATCAATATCCGAACGGAACGGATTCGAACTTCTCCTAGAATAGTTTCCGGTGCGAAATGAAATTCATAGGATATATGAGTAATTCAAAGGAAAAATAGAAAGATTTGATAGGATTCGATTCATTTTAGTAATAAACAAAAACAAATAGAATTGATTATGTATCACAATTTCATCACTACACCGAAGGCTTTTTTGTAAATAGATTGATAATAAGATAGCTTGATACCCAAACTGTATCAATGATTGTGATCCTCATTGTGTACATAATTTAATTCGTGTTAGGATCTACCAAAGAAATTTGGTGGGTATAGGGCATATAACAAAAGAGTTTTCATTTCTATCGGTCATAAAAAAAAAACGCTCTAGTCTAATTGAATACTTTCAACGTTCATGCTATTTGAAAGAGCTTTCAACATGGAGTGGAGACCCCATAACGTGCAAAAAGAGTAACTGCTCTATGAATATTATCCTAATTCAGGTCTTGTTCCGCACTTAAATGGAAAAACTCAAACCCTTACCTTGACCAGTTTGTAGTGGAAAACCTCGATAACATAATCGTTTATAGTCACTCACTTCTTTGGAGGCCTGAGTACAGTGTTCGGGGTGTAGCAAGAAAAGAAGCTGTACATGAAACGGTGCTCAGACGAAAGTGCTATTTCTTGGCCATTGGATCAGCAAGGTGTGATTCAGATGGATCAAGAGAAGATCAGGTCTGTTGTGGACTGGGAAGTGCCGAAGAAGGAGAGAGCAGGCAGCAGTAGTGAAGCCGGATGCTCGAAGCCATTTTAGATACGGCAAGACAGCTCAGGAAGAGTAGAAAGTTCCCACAACCTAGGAGGGGTTTGCTTTATAGGAAGCCAAAGTGAGCCTTTTTACAAACTTCTTAAAGTCAAGGGGGAGAGCCCCAGGACGGCGTCAAGAGGAACGTCGAGACGCCATCAGTTTGGAGC
>CATIWO010191235.1:20000-37500 GCA_949673435.1 Macaranga tanarius
ATGCTAGAAGAACGAAGAAGAAGAAATTTATTTTAGAATAATACCCTCGTGTCTTCTCTGCGAGCTATCCCGATTCTTCCAGCGGGCTCTATCGACTTAAATCCCTGTCTCCTTTTCGGCCTGTTTTCTGCGTTCTCTCTCAAAGAAATGACGTACGTATAGGAAAAGAAGGTCCTAGTGGCCTTCCCACGAGGAGCCTCTCTTTCTGCATTGAAAACTACTATCACGACTTCCTTTTCTAGATCAGCTTATTAAATTCGAAATTCTGTCCAGTTAGAACTTGCATTAAATTCAAACATGTTTTTGATGGAGAAATCGCAGCAAATGGACTTCTTCCAGACCTTTCCTTTCTTGTGAACATTCTCTCTCTTCCTTTTGCGTACTCGTATGTCCTTTTCCAAGTCCCCTCGTTCTACTAAGGGGTTCAAAATCTTCCTTTACAACTATTTTTTTGAAAAAAGCAAAAGAGTAAGAAGAGCTCGGAAAAGGCCGCAACCAGACCGGCACTAATAGCTAATAGATAAGCAAGATCTCCGACATAGGATTCTCGCTAGGAGTCAGCCCAGTCTTCATGATAAACTAGATAGAAGATGTTTCGAAATGGAAAGAAAAGAAACCGGGTAAATAAGGTAATTAGAATCCTGCAGTTTCCTACGTAGGCGGTAATGTAGACAGAATCTAGGTCGACTTTGATTCTCATCACTTCACTGCCCAAAATCAATGCGCATTCAAAGCGCTTCCTTCTCGAGTGAGAGTTCAGCAGCTTACGAGACAACCCCTAAGATTCTGAATCCGCATCTCCAAAAGCTGCCCTCGAAACCTTGCCCAGATCATAAATGGGAGCTTCGGTTCAGTCACATCTTTCGGTTCGATGGTTTGAATCCAGCAGCTCGCTAATCAAGCTAAAGAGAAAAAATACGTAGACGAAAGGGCACGGCGAGCCCATGCAAAGGGTTTGGTTAAGATATGCCAGATTCCACCCAATAGACAAATAGAACCATACATGCCCTCCAATTATATCTTCCAAATCGTCCACACTAACAATCCATCAGGGTTACTCCAAACAGAAGCCAAAGTAGCTAGAGCATCAGCCACTTGGTTGTTCTTTCTGGGCAAATGAATAAACTTAAGCTCATCGAAGTATTTCTTAACTTAAGGTCTTCGATATACTCCAAATAAGGCTTAAATCTATCCTCTCTGACTTCCCACTCTTTGTTAACCTGTGAAACCACCAACTTAGAATCTCCCAGGACTTCTGCTTTCTTGATTCCCATGGCTATTAATGCTTCGAGACCACACACACAAGCTTCATATTCTGAAATGTTATTGGTGACCTCAAAATCCAACCTTTTTGCAAGGAGACAAAGGCCTCGAATCCTGTCTTTGACGGTGATCATAGCGTGTCACGCTGGGAAACTGATCGAATGTTTTCTGTCTCAATGTATAATATCTTTAACGAGGTCGAAATAGCATCACAGAAAGAGCAGCCGGAACCTACTCCCAGTTGGCCAGCATCAAAGCAGGAGCTTCTTCCGATGACACTACTAATGTGGAATACCAAGTGCGAAGGTTATCTTGCTGTCTAGTGGTACTTTCTGGAGCGAAGCTTCCATCCAAAGCATTCTTTCTGGAAATGTTTGTGGAAAGGTTGGTGAGTAGGGCTTTCATAGGAAAGTGGATGTGATCTACTCTTTCGAGAGAAGTAGGGGTAATTGCCATTTAATTTATTAACCGATCGAAACGAAGATACAATAATTGGTAGTGGAACATGAGCTGTCTCAGAAGTAGTGCCACGAAGCCTTGCCTTGCTTCGCTTCGCACCTTGGATGCTGTTGTAGTTCTATCATTAGATAGGATGTATCCTTCTTTGAAGTGATCGTTCGCGCACAAGAAGAGCTTTCCGTACAGGCTGAAGAGGGACTTGTTCTTTTAACTCCGGCTCTGACTCAACGTTGGGATTCCTCCTTTTCAAATAGTTCTTTCAGAATCTGTTGATACGAGATTGAGATTCAACCGATAGAAAATATATTAAAAAAGTAAAGTGCAGTCGATGTGACACAATACAACGACAAGCGAATCTGCTCTAATCTCACGGGTAGGTACTTAACTGGAGAGAGGGATCTGCGCTAGCCTATTTCGTTGGGAAACTCTACCGAAGCTTATGTGTTAAGGATAGAGTCATTTCACCAATACTACTAACCGACTTGAGGTAGTCGCAGACTTATCGGGGGAACACTTCTCTCGATTGACTATCTTGCTTGATGCGGAGGGGCCGGAACCCGCTTCTTCCAGAACCAAGAGTTCTAGTTTTCCTAAACCAACGGATCATCTTTCTCCAGAACCACCTTTCTCACAGCATTTTCGGAGCAGGCCTTTAAGTGCTTTCTAGCAGCCGTGGGAGAAATCGATTCGGTAGTGAGGGAAAGATCGATTGAGACTTCATCATACCTGAGGGTTGCCTTCTCCTCCCTTCTTTGTCTGGGCAGTTGGCTATGAAAAGCAGCAAATGAGAGCTAGGACTAATGCCACGGTCTATGTCTTTGGAAAACACTTCGCTAGATTGAACTCTAGGATGAGCATCTGGTAGGTCATCAATGGTCTCAATAGGTTGGGTTGGAAGAACACGATAGACCAAAGAACCGAAAACCAAGGCAGCTTTGCTCCAGAAACATAAAGATCGATCCGTCTCTGACAGGTCATTTTTAACTTTCTCAATATGGCCAATCTATAAACGTAGAATCGTGAGTTTCAACCCCGCGAGGTGTCAGACCGGGTCCCCCGTGTTTTTCTAGTCAGAATATGACCTTCCCACGCTCCTGACCCCGAAATGGGGATTCAATCGTGATTCTCCAGTTGGAAAATGGCCATGTCAGCGATCTTTGAAGCAATTAGGTAGTCCTAGATTCAACCTTTGGGACATCCTGACATTGATAAAACAACATAAGCTTCCATTGGGTCAAGTTTCAAAATCCTGATGATACCTTGCCTGAAGCTCTTTCCTATGCGGGAAATTGCTAGAGACAAAGACACGGCAAGACTACTTTACCTATAACACTTAACGAAGATCTAGATTCCCATCTGGGGAACTGGAGGTGATAAAGAAAGGAATGGGGGAGATGATGAAGAATATGCTAACATTTCAAAAACAAATGCTTGCTAACTTCCAAGCAGCCCTGCCTGTTTGAGAAGGGCAGCCCTCAATCTCTATGCAACCCAAAAGCAATGCAGTCGGGAATGGCCAAAACTATCGTTTTCCTACGGCGCTCGAGAAAAAATTCCTCCAGTGGAAACCATGTCCAGTCAGCATGTGTCTTCTCCATGGTTTCAGTCCCAAAAAGTGGGACCCTCATGCAGTCAGACAATTCCCTCATTTAGCCCTCAGTTTTGTCAGCATCCTCAGACCCCTCAAAGACGGATTCTAAGGTTTCTCCCAGGTTAGAGAACTTTCCCCGCTGTCCTTCTTTCAGCCGGTCCAAACTCCCTTCTCTTCTGGTTAGTCCTATAAATAGGTAATCGGATCGGCAACAGGTAACAGGCTTTATGTGGGTTCAATTCCTTGATTCCTATCCGGACCTGCATTGGATTAATTCCTTCGATGCTTGCTCGGAACTGGATCGACTCAATTAGCGAATCTCTGGCTCGATATTGACTCGTTCCCGTCCTTCGCTTCACCCTCGAGTACTCCATATCCGCTTACTTCACTGCCTTCCCTAGCATCTATGTTAGCCGCTTCTCTCAGGCACAGCAACTACGTACCACCAATATATTCTTATTTCGTTCGGGCGTATTTCAGTGTTTCAAAAGAGAATTGCTTCTATCAAGATATCCTTGATAGAAGTCCTTCTCCAAGCAGTTTATGCGCTTAAACCCTCGCCGTAGAATCGATCTTTCGTGATGAGGACTGTACCTTGAACTCCATTGAAACCAAGACGGATTGCTCCTTGAAAGCGAGGAAATCCCCCACGACTGGCCAAACCATGCTCCCCCTGAACTATCCCAATAAACCCCCTGCCGATCTTACCTCGAAATAGATTCCACCTTTCGCAAGCTCGATTCATTCAGCTTAGAGGATCCTGTCCCCAAGCCACTACATGCTCCTGCTGCACACTTTCTATATCCGATGGAAGGTCACACTCTACATCAGAGCTACCTTCGGAAAAAAGGTAAAAAGAAAATCGTAATAGGCAGGGAAGAAAGCACCATAAGCAACAAGCTCCCCATCAACCGCCTCGGTTCGAGGTTTCCTTCGAGTACGGTTCACTCCTTTCATAAAAAAAGGTAAAAATGACCGGCTTTCGTAAAGCACCTATGGGCAGAGGTTCCTTTGCTTTCAGACTCTTGAACCGCGATTCAAAGAACTGATTGTTATACAGTACGTGATTGGAAGACCAACCCTATCATGATGAAAAAAAGCCTACGTTTGCAAGTTTTTCTACAGCACACCGGGTTCTACCCGAAGTCTAAAAGTGGGCCCTCACTAAGCAGAACACAGATAGTTCCAAAGCCCTACTTCATTCTTCTTGAATCTCAGCCAAAGCTTAATACGTTGGATTTTGGGTAGGAATAAATCCTCTATGCTCCGATTCTATATCTATCCTCAGCCTTGGAGTGGAGAAAGGGTTTGGCTTAAGGCGAGAACGCTTCCCCTTCTTCTCTCCTTTGTCTCGATCCAGCTCCCTCTTTTCCCTGGAATTGTTCGAGGCCTTGATATACTGTGCTTCTCCGCTCGACCGAGGGTGAAGCTGGGGTAGAAGGTGGCTTTTTATAGAAGTAACCTTCCCGAATCCATTGGATATAACAGCCACAGATTGGTCCAGATTCTGGACTTAGAATGTTGACTATTAATGCGACTGAGGTATTCTCGAATCCTCTCTTCTGGTTTTTCTTAATTGACATGAGTAAAGATCTGAGGCTACTCACGAAATTTCTTAGTAAGTTTAGAAGTTGTTTAATAGAGCTTATTTCAGTAGGAGGGAGTTAAGTATAACATAGACGAACTAGTGTCTTGCTTCAGACTCTTTTAGTAATTGGTCTATATCGAATTCGCCTACTAGGTTTTCTTTTTCTTTTTTCAATTAATAAAATATGGAAAAAAATATTGGCTTGGCTTCCTTTTGAAGGGAGTAGTTTAGAGTTCCTGGCTAGTAACAAAGTCCCTTTCTTGGTGTAAGGATGGGGGGTAAGAGATCTTTGGCTGCAGTACATGTAATAGCATCCGGGCTTGTATAGCCCAGTTTACCATTAGGTTAGGTCCTAGTTTCGTCTAGCGCTAGTAGGATTCCTTCAGTTCTGTGTTTAAGGAAAAGGCGAGATGTTCCAGCAAGTTACGGGATAGGAGCGGATAACAAAAGCGGATATATCGGTTGAGGTTACCGCTCTATCTATTCTCTTAGTTCCATAGCTGCCCTTCCCACTAGGCTTGGATATATATCTACTAGATGTAGCAATCAAGGCGTAATTGCTACGCAAGTTCTGCTAGATCGCGTATGAGTGCAATGCCTTTCTAGCACATGCTACTACCGCGCTATACTGCATTAGTAAGACAACGCGCTCCTGCGAAGTGCACTTCGATCACCACGATGTGGATTCGAACCACTGCTTCTCCTTATTGTCGATCGTGAGTGGGTCTGTCGTCCTCCTCATTATAGTCCTCCTAAAATCAATAGCATTTCGTCGAAATATATCCTGTCTTTTCACCTTAATAGTCCTATGCATAGTCAGTACTATAGCCCCAATCATGGCTACTAATAAAATAAGACTAGGAACCAAAAACCAGACGAAATAGTAGGTATAAAGTAAATTGCCCAATGTTTCCAAATTAGTCCAACTTCGTACCTTTCCGGCATAAACTGTATATCTCAGAGAGGTCGTATTTCTTTGGGTTGGTAGTAATGGAATGGTTTCATTATCTAAAATGAAGAACATTTCCCACCAAAAGATCAGTCCAATAATACCACTCACTGGTAAATAGCGCAATACTTCTTCGTGAATCTCCGCTATTTGAATATGGAACATCATAACCACGAATAGGAATAAAACGGCTATAGCTCCTATATAAACTACTGGGAAGATCATAGCGGAGAAGTCGAGACCTAACAAAAGAAGTAAACCTGAAGTATCGCGAAAGACTAGGATGGGAAACAAAACGGAATGTACCGGATTTTTAGCACGTGCAACCATCAAACCAGAGACCAAAGCAGGGCTCGACAAAACAGAAAGTATCATGGTACGTCGTCCTTCCCCGAAATGGAACTTTCATACTGGAGCAAGAACTAGCATGAAAGTCGATCTATTACGACCAGCGCGGTTGTTCGTATTTTCTTTTTCCAAGCCAAGCCCTTCTTAGAAAGCACTCACTGAGTTACTTACGGAATCTCAAATCTCTTTCGACGCCGAGAATTTTTTATGTGTCTAGGTCGATTAGAGGTTCGGTTTGTTTCTCCCCTTTAGCGTTCTGGGCCCCTGAAAAATAAAAATAAAGAAACCCGAAATCAAAAAGAAAGAAGAAAAATTTGGCCATGTTTCCCGAGAGAGGCCGCTTTCTCTCAGGCCATCAGTCTTCTACTTCTAGTCGACTGCTCTATGACGGGCTTCCCTGTTTCCTGGGCTCTGCTCGTTCGTCTACGTTCCGACCCAGCAAGTAATAATTTCAATTCATTTCACCTTGCCTGCATTAAGATTTAAAACTTGTCGTCAAAAAAAAGGCAATCAATCAGAATTAAGAAAAAAAAAAATTGAAATAGTGACTAGATGGATCCCTATCTTTATCTCTATCCACGGAGATACCTATCTATATGGATAGAAATCTATCTATGAATCGATCTAGACTATCCTCTATCCGGATAGATATGTCCCTATGAGCGACTACGCCGATCTTTATATGTTTTGGCCACGTCCGTTTCCGCTCCGAAGAGGAAGGTTAAAATCTTTCAATCTTATGTCGTGAGGGATATGACCTATGTTAGGTCCATAAGATACCGCAGCTTTTAGTGTTCTATGATTCACCTCCGAATAATGAGTAGGTAGTTCGATCCTTTTGATTCTTCTCTTCATAGTAAACTGATGGGGGGATGCGGAGCAATAGATCGAATTACTATATAAAGAAGAGTTGTAAACTATAGGACTTCTTATTCGAGTAGGAAGATTTCGGTTTTTCTCGTTCCTTTTCTTCGATAAGAATAGGGATTTGAAATGATACAAATTTATCTTAATTCTGTTGTGCTCAGCGAAGGAACTGCCTAAGCATACTTTTTCGGATCCAAACTTCTTTGTTCTTTCTAAGTCTTCTTCTTGCGTAGAAGAACGCAACTGTTGCAAAAACCGGGATTTTAGTAGTAGGCGGCATCCCCTCTTAGTTTTGAGTAGGTGGAACCATTCTGTTTTGGTTCTTCTCCACATTCTTACCGGGTGATCCAGGAATTTGCCTATGATTTTTTCAACTGATATTTCGATATAGAAAAATCTCCTTATTTCTTCACCGCGGATTCTTGCGTCATTTTCTTTAAAAGATATTAAATCACCAGGGGAAACTTTCAAATGAGTAATGCTTACCATTCCATTATTCACACAAACCCTTCGATGACTTATCGGCTGCCTTGCTTGAGGAATAGTTTCACAAAAATGGAGACGAACCGGAATAACGTCCGATCTTGTTTCTGGATTAAGTAGAAAAGGGATATATGAAGTTCGTTCTGTTCCTCTGTGCATCTCTGTGATGGGTAAATCTGCATGAAAAAGGGGCAACTTTCGTGTAGTTTGTGATTGGATGTAACTGTTAAGATTTTCTCTCGGATAAATCTTTCTCTTAATATCTTTCTTCTTGTTCCTCAATCTTCGGAGAATGCGGCGTTGTATTATTGTAAGTTCTCTCTTCCGAACATTTCCTGAAAGTAGACGACAAGTTTTAAATCTTAATGCAGGCAAGGCATATCTCGTTGAATCAGTCTTTTTCGCCACATCGCGTATAACGGGAATCGAACCCCCTCTGCTGCTGGCGGGCGGATGGAGAATGTTCTACTTCGATCCAGCAACTTGTTAGGAGTAGGTTTTGGCTTTCCCCTTTCTCTAATAATAAGGTAAGCTTCCAAAGCTCCTTCCTTCAGCTGGTGCGCAGGAGCGCACTTCCGTTTTCCCCAACCTATAAAAGGGGGTGTAATGAATAGAGATCTCCCGCCAGCAGTCTTCTCTTCCTATCACTTCACTTCGTTCGAGAGATCTCATCGGCCCTCACCGGGCCGGGCGAAGGGGAAGGAATGGGTGGTCCGGGAACAGCAACGGGAGAGGGCTCGTAGCCCCCCCTCCCCCTCTTCCCCACGCCTATTTGTTCCCCCGGCCCCGGAACTCTTTTTTTTTTTTTTAAGAAAAAGATGAAGAATAGATAGGGCCATGATACATTCCGGAATATTTTAAGGGTAAATAGACTCTTTTCGTCCTTCCTGGCAAGATGCCTGCCTGAGGACCTATGTGAATGTTTTGGAATGGGGATGTTCGCTTTTTGTAACAAGTAGACCCACGATACGGACTAATAGATGTTCTTACTCTTACCCGATAGTAAGATCTATTCATAGTTGGCCAGTCCCCCACGGCATGGCTTCTCGCTTTTCATGAATGTATCTCCCCTTCTGCTTATGTGAGTTTGACCCGCCTTTGACTCTGCTTGCTTCTTACTCCCTATGAGCCGTTTTACGACCTTACTTTTTCGGAGGGCCGGCGGGACATGGGAGCCTCAGCTCATGCATCGGTTTACCGAAATCACCTCCGCTATCCCACTTCCTTCTATTCAAAAAGGCGAGCAGCCCTTAAACAAAAAAAAGGGGAATTGAATAGATATAGTACTTTTCTAAAGAAGAAAGCAAGTTTTTACGCAGGATCAGGCAACATAAGGGATATAGACTTCTCTATTACCAGATATGCTCTTTCTAGCGAGTGTGAGTTCCATTGCGCTACTTGCAGCCATTGGGAGTTCACCTCCAGTAGTAAGGCTTTACATTCGATATCCAGCCGAGCGAATAGGATCCATGGATGGGAGGTAAGACCTTGGATATTATTCCGTCCTCACTAAGGCTCTAACTATCTAAAGCAAAGGGCCAAAGGAGCATCAGCTGATTCTAGGGCTATAAGGTAAGCTCTTGCTTCTCTTTTCGAGCTAGTTCCCTTGCAGTCAGTTCGAGTTCTTTCTCTTACATCCTACTCAATTCCTTCTGCTGGGGATTTTAATTCCAGTTGCAGTTCCAATTGAAATAGCTTTCGATGTCGGTCCTCATGCGAGTTGTAATCCATACAGTTGGACTATCTATGTCCTTCCCGGGTGCTTCCGAGCCAGTGCCATGAAGTTCTAAGATTAGTAGTAATACGCGCTCATAACAAGTTAAACGGTCTAACAATCTCCAGGCGAGCGAATAGAGTTCTTAGGTTGGATAGTCGAGAATAGGGCAAGAAGGGCTAAGTCGTAAAGGGCCTAAATTCTATTTTGAGCCTGTGAAAGCAAGCGCAGGAAAGGTCCAGACCACGCTGAGGAAAGGAAATGAGCTATCTGGCAATTGCAACCTAACCATCTGTGAGATCGGTCGAGAGGCTCCCCAGTCCTCTTTAACGCCACTCTTTCCGAGTCTCGTTTGTTTGATGAAATGAAGCTTACTATTCTGTTAGTGAGAAGCTCAGTTCCGCTTTAAGCCCGACAAGCGGGCAAGAGAACTAGAGTTGGTGTGGCTAGCCCTAAAGCGGCCCTAAAAGCAGGCAACCAAGAGAGGTAGGCGCGGAAGGAAGTGCTTTCAGTCGATTGAAGCTGAAAAGACTCCCTTCACTAGAAGACATTCCCCTCGGCCCGTTTCTGAGGAAGGGAATAGGGATACGGATTTTGATGCCTCAGTGGATTCAGATCCTTGATTACGCAGATTCGTATGCCTATTTTTTTTATTACGATGCAGAGAGATCGATCGCACTTCTTCTATTCAAGATTATTTCTCTTTATCTGGAACTGGTTCACAAATCATTTCCTTTTATGCGGTTCGGGAGGGCTATTGGAAAGTAAGAATTGCAGAAGGAGACGAGCCTAAAACCACTTCTGTTACCAGATATGGCTTTACGAGTTCCTTGTCATGCCATTTGGGCTTACAAATGACCTTCTGTAATTTGATGAGTGATTTCTTTTAAGAAATTATAACTATATTGATCGCTTTCTTGTTGTTTATCTTGATGACATTGTTGTCTATAGTGAGTCCCTAGAGGATCACTTGTCCCACCTTAGGAAAGTGCTCACTCGGTTAAGGGAGCACAAGCTATATGTAAAGATGGAAAAGTGTGAGTGACTTTGCCCGACAGGAATTATATACTTTGGGCATTTGATTAGCAAAGGCCAGGTTAGAATGGATGGGAGGAAAGTGCAGGCCATTGTGGATTGGACTCCACCCACCAAAGTGTCCGAGGGAAGAAGCCCCGCAAACGCAATTCAAGAGGGAAGTGCGCCTTCCACCTTAACTTCGAGTTTCAGATCTTGATGTTACGGCCAGTGCCACGAGAGTTGAGTTGAGAAAATGAAGCGGAAAGGGACCGTCTTCGTCTCGCCCATCGAAGAGAACTGCCTTTATCACAGAATTTTACTTGCTTGAAGGTTCTGCTGCCTCTTCTCCTGCGTCTATCAAAGCGGATATTTCTGCTACTGGCTTGAAGAAAACTCCTACTGAATGGTTGGAAACCGGCACTTAAACTAGATAGCTGAGAATAGAACTGGCCTTAGGATTGATACTAGATCGCTTACAGTTACAATAGGAAAGACTCAAACACTAAAAGGAGGGCACTCTTTATACTCAATACCCTTAAGAGGAAGGGTACAAATACCAAGCCAGTCTTTCTCTCTGCGGGGATACCATGCCCATTACGGGATACGATGTGTCAAAGAGCGGATGCTGTCCATCTTCGGAGGAAGGATTTGCTGCTAAGACCGGATATGCCGAATCTGAGATGATAGTTACCTTTCTAACTGCGCATTCTTCCTTCAAACCTTCCACGAGCAGGGAATTCTGTAGCACTAAGACTAGCAAGCTGGTTTCTTTGATTACCCTAAGTTATCCCGCTAAAGAGCCTAAAAAGGCTGGCTCGGCAGATCTTTTTTAAGGAAAACCATAGTTTCTGTTCTGATCCAGGGGCGTAAAGCTTGCTTATTCGAAAGAGTAAGGACTGATTCTACTGCTCCTTCACCGCTTACAGCGCCTTCTCCTTGTCTGACTTCTTGCTTGGGCCAGTAATGTGATTTGGCTGTGTGATCGGTGATAAGCCTGCCGTGGAGTTGCAGGTGAGCAGCCGTCCTGTGGGCGACAATATTACCCGTCGGTAGGATCTATCCTAGTCAAAGGGCTCGCTCCAGGCAGATTCAATTCCTACTTGAGGCCTATGTACATGTACTAGAACTCTCGCATACTTACCTTGCTGTTCTAGCAATGGAAGAGGCATCAAGGACATCTATAAAACTCTGTAACGCAAGCGGGGGGAATCGAATCCGTCCTTTTTTACTTATTCATTCCGGGAAAGCTCTTGGCGAACTGGTATAGCCCTAGCTTTAGAGCTGGAAGTGAATGGCTATCCTCTTTCTAATCGTACTTTCTAAGAGATTCACTCATAAGACAAGGGACTACCAGCATTTCTGCCTTAGCCATATCAGCTAACTGAAAAAACGACTCTATAAAGGTTGGCTAACTGCCTTCCTAGTATCTAGAGTTCTCTCGTAACGGCCCGAGATCACTACCTGAAGGAGACTAAGACTGTGTCTACTTAATATTACCAAGACCATACCGAAAGAAATAATTACGTATGTAGTCGAGTCCATACTTTACAGCTATCCTAGCCCTACCCCGGGACATGATTTCCTGCATTCCTAGCAGCTCTAGCTTTGCCATGTTATGATAGGGGGATGAGGGGAAGATGCAGACATTGATGGTCATACATACTTGTTTATCAGACGGAATCGACTACTCAACCCACTTAGAGGAAAGGAGAAGAAGGTGAAGGGTATTGACCCGGCTCCACGGATTCATTTCATTCTAGATTCATCGTTAGCTATTCCATGTCTTTCGCTGCGGGTAGTAGGCTATAGCTTCCTTCATTGGCTTAATCCGCTTCTTGTATCCGAATTGGGCTTTTCACTTCTGGTTGAAGTGGAATAATCTTCCGCTCTAGTGAGCGTATATACCTCCTTCGCCTCCGGCTTCTAGCCTTCTTAGCTTCGCTACCCCTGCCCTGTGGTACGTCAAGAGAAGGCAAGGCCCATAGGTGAAGCAAAGAAATAAGATTCCCTTACCCTTGGACCAATTCTGGGCTAATAGATAGGCTGAGAAATTGCCCGTGGGTTCCAGATGGGTCGCACAGCTTTATTGGTGATATGGTGGGGGAGCTGATAATTGGCTGAGGTCCCATGCCTAGTGAACTAAAGATAAAAAGTCCAGTAACATCCTCAAGTCAACGAGTTAGGAGCTAATCTCTTTAGTTTAGGTTTATCATCCTCGGTAACAGCAACAAGACCACTAAAGCTAGCTAGATCCGACTATTGCTCATTTCGGTGATAAAGACAGAGTTATTGAGTTTCCCCCCTGGGATTCCTATTATATAGATGATAATCTCTCCTTTAACTCAAGCAAGAACAGCTTATCCCATGGATGCTCCTCCCTCTCTAAAGTCTATTAATCAATAAGCAAAGAAAGCAAGGGTAAGGCATGTTTCAAGGTACGGAGGGTTCTTTGAAGCTATCAGTCGGGAAGGGTAAGCAAGGTGCTATTTAAGTCAGTCTACCCAGTACCCCTTTTTCCGGTGCTAGAGGTGATGATTCAACTATTTAATAAGAAGTAAGTTGACATTCAAAGCCTTTTCTCTATTTAATCGAAATTGGCTTGGTCTTATTTGAGCCTCGGGCAGGTTAGAAAGAGTAGGACTCGATTGAATCATCAATGAACAGATAGGGGAATGGCCTGCTCTCTCTCTCGATGCTTTGTTTTTGTTAATGCCATGAAGGAAGAATGCTAAATGTCGCAGCTAGCCTACGGGATTCAAGACATCATGCCACTAGATCAATGATGAAAGTAGCTATGGTTTAGTGATAGTGTCCGTGGAGAGGTTCAAGAGTTGCTTTGGTTCAAGTCAGGAAAGAATCTGACTAAAAGAAAGGTCATAGAGATAGAGGCATAAGAGATTGCTAGCAGGGATCATTTCCCATGCAGAGTGAGAATATACCATGAAGTTGGCTTAAGGGAAAGAGATAGCAAGCAGTAAACTATCTTTAATCAAGACTTCAAGCGATGAGGATTTTTGTCGTGTAGTTCGGTAAGACGTGGCAGAGATAGGTTTATGAGTTTGCTCTTAAAAAATAAGATCTACAGGAAGTAGCCCCCAGGTGGGTACTAGCGGTTTCATTCCCTAGGGATCTTTTCGGCTCTGATCTGCGATAGGCGATCCCCAGATAGCGTCAGTGAGGGATAGTTCTTTTCTCTTAGCGCTTATAGAGGTATGCCATAGCTGCTTAACTATAAAGGGCACCAAGAGCTGATCTTGTTACAGACCAGATTCATCGACCGTATTCTCCTCATTGGCTTTCAAGGTCAGAACAGGAAAATCTATCTCTCAAAGATGACGTAGACTTATTAAAGTAGTATATAGCGGGTTACAGACCAACGAAGGAATTGAATCAATAGGAGAAGAAGGTGCATCTCATGCCCTGTTAGAACGGAAATAAGAGTACAAGCTGCTATCGAATAGGCTTTGAGGGAGGAGACAAGAGACTTTCCGCTTTTCATTCCTCATACCGGAGGAGAAGCCGATTATCCGAGCGGGACTGATTCCTTTACTGTTGATTCCGATGTCGGTATTGGCAATGTATTCTTTGATCCATTCCCTTGCGCTTGAACTAAGGGACAGGTGGGATTGATGTCACTAGGCTTAATGGAATTGGTTCCAAAGGCTATCTAGAGTCGAGTAAGCCCTAAAGGATATCGCATAGCAAGCCTCCGTGCATTGAAGGCGGAGGATCCTATTTCTGTTCTGAGGGAATGATTTTAGCACAGGAAAGAAAGTAATACAGAAGAGCGCTAGTGCCCCATCTAGTGTGCATCTTAGGAAGAGAAGTGGGCAAATGATGGGCAATGTAGCAGTATTTTGCCTTGCCTTTCTTACTGTACTGGATTTCCTGCTGCAATTGAATCAGAAGTGGGACCATTTCTCGAAGGAGATGGGGGACGTCGAGCTAGTGGCATAGATTTAGTATGAATCTTCTAGGACGAGGTCAAATGGCACGAGTGAGCTTATTAAAGCACGAACCCTAGAGGAAGATCAAGGGGTCAGATCCCCAGAAGAGGGGGGTGGGACAAATCTGGTCTTTGTCTTTGCAAGGGAATAAAATAAGCGGTATTATATGGATACTAATAATAGGATGGATGCCCTAAGATAAGGCACAGCCAAAGCAGGGACTTAGAGACTAGCATCCGATTGTGGGCATCTTTCGATGAGTAGGTCAGGAAAGAGACAACAGGCGATTATCCCTGTTATTCCAAGCAAGCCGAGAAAGGTGTACGTTCATGAGCCCATTATCTTGGCTCTAAGCCTAGCTAAAGTTTCAATCAATTCCTGCCAATCCTCTACTATTGATTCACCCTCCTCCTCAGATTCGGATTAGTGAAAATAGAACTAGCTAGATTTTCAAGCTCTGATATTCACCTGCAAATAGACTGTTCTCTTACGCCGAAAGGACTAAGAGCTCTCTTATTCCGCAGCCTTTAGCACATAGCAGTAAAGCAGTACTGATCCCCAGTGGTTCCGCTAATATTCCTATCCATTTTTGTCAGAGACATGATTCACAAGGAAATGGAGGTATATGTGGATGATATGGTGGTGAGGTCAATGACTTTGGAAGAGCATTACAAGGATTTAGAGAAGTTTTTGGAAAGGCTAACTAAGTACAATGTCAGACTCAATCCCAAGAAGTGTGTTTTTGCAGTTTCTTCATGCAAGTTGTTGGGATATGTGGTCAGTTCACAAGGAATTGAGATAGATCCGGACAAGATCAAAGCTATTCAAGAAATGCCCGTACCCAAGAGTGAAACTGAGATAAGATCATTTCTGGGTCATCTCCAGTACATTAGCCGGTTCATTTCCAGAATGTCTTCAATCTGTGAGCCGATTTTCAAGCTTTTGAAGAAGAATCAACCAACAGAATGGAATGAGCAATGTCAGCAAGCATTTGAAAAGATTAAGCAGTATTTGATGAATCCTCCAGTTCTGAGACCACCACAGCCAGGAAATATGTTAATCTTGTACCTGTGTGTAGAAGATGTAGCACTGGGGGCAATGTTGACTCAAGCAGATGAGGAAGGGATAGAGTTTGCGGTCTACTATTTGAGCAAGAAGTTATTGCCATGTGAGGAGAAATACAAGATCATTGAGAAGACTTGTTTAGCAGTAGTATGGGCAACTCGGAAACTTCGTCATTACTTTCAGTCTTACAAGGTCCAAGTGGTTTCTAAGATGGATCCTTTAAAATACTTGTATGCAACTCCTTCTTTGATTGGGAAATTGGGAAGATGGTTGATTTTTCTTTCTGAGTTTGATATTGAGTATGTGACTCAAAAGGTGATTAAGGGCAGAGCAGTTGCTGAATTCCTTGCACAACAACCGGTAGAGGATGAGCAGGAAATAGACATCTCTCTTCCAGATGAAGAGATTGGGCTAATTGAATCACAAGGTTGGAAGATGTACTTTGACGGAGCCATGAACCAAAAAGGTGCAGGTATCGGAGTCATCTTAGTTTCACCAATGGGATCCTTTCATGCGATTCAATCTCAAATCAGGGGATTCCATGGTCAATAGATAGGCTATTCAAGAAGTTCAACTGGAAAAGGGACTCTTCAGTCTGAAAAAAGGAGTCTGTACTCTGCTCGCATAGCAAAGACACTGACAGCATCACACGGAGGCATTTAGGATTTCTCGTATATTGGCTTCATAGATCCATTATCACAGTTTCACCAGCAAATCTCATTTCAGAGCACTTATCCAATCTGGCTCTATAATGTTCGTTGCCCAAGAAGGATGGCCGGGTAAGGGTTGGAGTGGAGCCCTATGGACTGATAGGATGAGAAGTAGTTGGGCATCTCCATAAATTGGCATTGTTGCAGGTACTGTTTTGCTTATCTAGAAGGTTTTGAGTAAGAGCAAGAGCGTAAAGCTTGGCATGATAGGCAGTTACGTCAGAAACCGATTATTTTCAAAGGCTACCAGACTTGGGGTTAGCTACACGGAGCATCTCTTTCTTACCCTTCGGGTGGTAACAGGGAAGCTCTCTAATAGATCACTTAAGACAATGGAAATGAACTACAGCAAAGGACTTCAAGTTAAGAACACGGATAACCATTTTCAGGAATCAGAGCAGAATTCACCCAGCAGCTCTGTTCTCAGTAGGAGAGGAGAAGACTCGCGACCAGATACGTTCGTTCGGTCATTTAGCACGGCCCTAGCGGGAAAGGCCCTCACCTTCGGTAACATCCTTAGCCCCAAGAACAGGAATAACACTATTGCATCAGCGATCAGCCTATTCAACGGCAAGACTTGTATCGATCGGGTGGAAACCAAGTGCAAGATCATTGCTGTTCGGTCGATCAGGTCTAGTATCTCATGGTGTAGTCTTTCATCCGGTAGCTATTTAGTCAATCATTGCATTGGCCGATCAGGAAGGCAGATCGACAACAAAATCTTGTATACGTCATGTATCATCTTGTATAGAAGAGGGGGCATGAGGCCCAATCGTGGATTTCATCGTTTATGCAAAATCGTGGATCTAAAAATCTATATTATGTCAATTCATCTTGTATCCATTAGCCGCTTTCTAATATTCATATGGGCTATCTGAACTGAAAACCAAATCTTGTTGTTTAGTCAACCATTGCATTGGTAGAAAAGAAGATATAGATTGATTTAGGAGAGCGGGTCTCTCTCTTGATTTAGCAGATGTCTACGCAATTACGTATTCTATCATCCTTTTTAGGACAGGGTTCTTGCTTATATGACGAGCTTTGTTCTTACATTACAAGGAAGGTCGGGTTATTGCTTTATTAGTCCCACCTCTCTTTTACCTTTGCGTGCTAGCTTATTTAGCAATTTCCCCATTAATAGACTTAAGTTGTTTTTGTGCATTTTGATTGTTCATTTTTTACTTTTTAACTTGGATTTTTAGCTTTTGAACTCGGATTCGAACTGATTCCCAGGACCGATTTGAATGCTTCTTATTCGTCTTTCCTCTATCTTGGCAGACTGGGGAAAGTAAAGCTAACCTTTTCACATTTCATTTCATGTTTCGCATTTCAAACTTGCCTCTTCACCCTATTCGCTTAGCCAGGTATTCCCGCAGCGGGGGGAAGCCTCGTTTGCCGCTCTATCGATTGTTATTCTCTTAGTTAGCTATTTAGGGGGAAGCCCTAGATTGTATATGGTTATCTATGGACTTCACTCGGGACCTCACTCGCCCAGTCGT
>CATIWO010191235.1:42500-51582 GCA_949673435.1 Macaranga tanarius
TTCCGACCCAGAGACCATCAATATCGATGCTCTCATCAACAAGACGACAGAGGAATCACACCCAGATACATCCTGATAATCAGTCCACTTCACAGCGGATATATGAAAGAAAGACACTTCTGCGGAGCCAAGAACATTATCAATAAGAATAGCAGTCGTATAGGTAATTGATATTGATCAATGCGGGCGTTGATACCTGAGCCCTCTTCCAGTCTTGTTTTCATGCTCCCCAGTCGAGATGCCAAAGAAGAAGGTTTAGCATTTACAGATCTCTTTCGTTATCCTATTATCCGGGTTAGTCACCGTACAGATCAGATTTTATGCCATTTCATTTATATAAGGTTCAAAATCCATACCCGGCAGGGAAAGGAACAGGGGTATAGGCAGTTGACTTAGTGAACTGAGTTTAAGTGGATTCAGTAGATTATACAGATTAAGCCGTCTAAGTCAAGCCCATCTAAGCCAGCCTTAGCCAGTGATCCATACACAGTAGATCCATAGCTTCTATACCCGGGTGACCCAGTCGCATATGCAGTAGCTCCAGATCGATACCCCGATGCACCCCAACCACGTGATCGAGACCTATACTTTCATACTTAAGAATAGAAAACAAAATTCCCGTCGACCCTCCTAGAACCCAAGCACAAGAAGAATTAACAGACCTACGAGATGAAATTCTAAACAACAAACGAAAGCGGAAGGCCGACTTCCAAGACTATTTCAACTTCCCTGGGGCAAGATTTCCCCCAAACTACGTCCTTCCAGTCTTTTCAAAATCTTATTCAAATAACCCTAGAAGTAACTTAGTATCATTCTGCAGCGATTGTCCTGAACTTGCAGGAAGAGATCCCTTGCTGATCAGACTCTTCCCTAGGAGTCTAACCGGGCCAGCGGTACACAAACCTACCGCGAAGGTCTATTTCGTCATTTAGCGATCTAGCTGACCAACATCGATTCTTATATATATAATGAAGTGGAAGTCACCATTTCAGACCTAAGCGCTCTAACACAAGACCCAGGATACAAGTTCGCTAATTAAATCAATAGATGGAGGGCTAAGGCTAGCCGTCTCCCTTTCCCCCTTCCAGAGCGGCAGGCTTAGGGCTCACATTATCACTGCCGGAACTAAAACCTTAGTTTCCTTCAGTCGGGATTCTAGTTGATGAAAGACTTTTTTCGCTAATTGAGTTGAACGCTTTCCCTTTCTTTCCACATCCCGGACTCGTTCGGTCTGCCCGTTATAGCGGAATGCTTATCGCAATAATCTGGTGTTGGTTTTTTTCATATTGGAACGGAGGATGAGTAGGACCTGTGCCCGTTCTAGGTTGAGGCTTCCTCTTCCAGATCATGTTGAAATGAAAGAATTTCGTATGTATGGTATGGGGAAGGGGAACGTAAAGCTGATGCCTCCCCGAGTTCTCACTCTTTTTCTTCCTGTTATCTAGCTTCAGGATGGACAATAAAAAGTGCTAACTACTTAGATCCCGCGATATGACCAATGGTAGGATTGGGCCTGAGCTGCTCAACCTTACTTGCTTTAGGATTTAGCTCATAAGTACACCCGGAATTTATATCTTATATTCGATCAATTCCTTCGGGGGTTTCATCTTATGTAAGAGTCGAAAATAAGAAAGCATAAAGCAGGTGTTTACTTGAATTTAGCATAGATTTTCTATTAGGTTCATTCCTAGGGAGACAGAAAAAAAGCATACCTTTTTGCCTCCCATAAGCGAACTAAAAATCTTTCAACTGGCAGGGCACTCAGGTGAAGAATCCCGAACAGCCTTTGCTGCTTGTTTCTTTCGCAGCTCCTTCTGTCCATCTGAGATTTCCTGTGATTCAATCGATTCCTAACAATCTAAGACGCGCATCTGAGATGAGAAGGAAGATGTTAATTTGTGATTGAGCGTCCGATTCTCTTTGTGGTAGTAGGTCTTCTATTCTCTTGTTGCGCTTCTCCTAGTTTACTGTTTCGAGGTAGCGAAGAGGTCACCAAGGAGGACATGCTGGACTTCGCAAGAATGTACACCAAAAGGTATCTGAGAGGGGCAGAGTATGTAATATATAAAGATGGTGTGGGACAAGTTAGAGGCACTTTGGTATGATACAACCCCAACAGAGTAGCTCGACAGTTCGTATTTTTTCAAGGTTCTGCAAACTTTCCAATTGCCTGAAAAGAGATTCGGAATCTTCCTGAAGTAGTCTTTTTTAAACTTTTTTTTGATGGTTTGGCAGCAGAACGGATGGCCTTCAAGGCTACTGGCGAGCATACAGAAAAGAATAAGACAGGCAAGATCTCACTCTTCGTGCTGGGGGCGGTTTCACGCTGTTGTATTCATTACTTCCGCGATGTTGACTATTCTTTCTTTAAGGAAGTCAGAATGGCTTACTAACTATACCAGATTATTGATTTAAGCCTTCCCTCTTTTCTTTTCGTCGTCTCCACCCTAGTCGGATTCCGCCTACGCATCGGTGCCTGGGTCCACGGGCCGAAAGCTCCTTCCTACGTCTCTTTCAGTGAGCTACAGCACTCCAACTTATGGTTCTCTGGTTGCTGCTCTTTCCGGCTTTCTTTACACTCAGATCTGGCCTCACTCGACTCCGTGCCCCCAGAGGTCGTTATTTCCTCCATTGCCTGCGCTTCCTGGTTTATCTGGCTTTAGATCATCTTGTGACCTCTACTTATGCCGCACGTAAGGCATAAAGATGGCAAGGATTCTTAAACCTTTGCCAGAACCCTTGTCCCTGTCCCTCAATCAATCAATGGGGCAAGTCGAGGCATGTCTTCTTTCTTTCAAGCAAGACGAGTTAGCTCCTTTCTCTAAAAGATGAAGAGAACAACTTTAAAGGGTTGGACCTGGCCTGGCTACTGTAAGTTTGATGCCCTTAAAGAGGACTATAGTCAATCTGGAGTGTTCCCTAGCTTGATTCTTTCTTTGCTTCCGTCGCTCAGTGCATCCGCCCCCTTACAAACTTTCTATCTCTCTTGCTCGGTGTGCTCCTTACTCGTTTAGCTCGGTAAGCTCTTCAGCAAGTAAGTAATTAGTCCTCTTCGTTTAGTTTCTAAGCTAGGTGACCTGAGCTTGGGGATTTAGTTTCCTTAGTAAGGGAGTAGGCAGGGAGGGAGGGCTAGGTTGGGAATAGATTGTAGTGAATTGTGGGAGTTTCTAAGGAAAGCTATCTTCTCAAAGTAAAATCTTCAAAAGAAAGGGTTTTTGAACAGCTCCTAACCTACCAACCAACCAAAAAGGGAAACACATCCCAGGCATAATAATATGAAGAAGAGCGTTTCCTAGCCGTCTTGTCCTTGGGGAAGGAAGTACCACTCTTGAATCAAAGCAAATAGAAAAACAGCCACTATCTTAGCAGCTGAAAAAGGGCTTTCATAGGGGATAAAAGTAAACTCCTTGCCCGTTCCGCTACTTCACTTCTTGGCTTGAAGCGCCTTTTCACTTTGTTGGCTAAAAGTGGAAGAACACTGTCCGAGTGCTCCCCCGAGAGGATGCTTTGAGATTGGCTTGAGGCTCCGCTTCCTTCTATTCAGATTCCCTGCGATGCCTCGTATCAGAGACACTTTTCGTTTTCAGTTCATTGTCTTTTTCTCGAGTTTAGGGGAGAACTAAAGCAGGTGATCACTCTAAATAGCGTAAATAGAGTGTTTGGTGGATCCCCAACCCCTCTTTTCAATTCGAAGGAGATCAAAAGTATGCTTATGAAGACGTAGGTAGATTTGGCGATATGGCCATAAATAGGGAAAGAAAGAACCATACTCGCTCGAACTTTTACCATTGTACAGAAGCCAACCAAAAGGAGTTTATACATCTTGGGAAAGAGCACGCTACAAAGCGAAACTGGGCCTCAACGGAAAGATGACTCCTGAAGTTCAGCAGCGTGCTCGATCGGCGACAGAATAAGGAAGTTTCCCCTGATCAAGAAAGAAGGTCAGCGACTAGTCGTATTGTCATCAGATGAATGACTAGCCTTGGAAGGCCTTTTGAAGTGGAAAGCAAAAGAAAAGGCATCTCGTTGCATTTATTGGCGAAAGAGCTGGACTTGACCTTCTATTCTAGCCGTTCCGTTAGAGGGGAATGGAATGAAAAAGAGAGGTGAAAGCAAGGAAGAGAAGTTTCTTTGTAGAGAAATATTATACTTCGGATCCTTGGCTTTCTCGGAAGCTCTTACTCTTTACTAAGCGATGCGAGAAAAGAAGCTGGGACAGGAAGGGATGTTGGAACATCACTCCGCAGAACTATAACAGCACCTCATTAGGGATATCACATACCAGAACAGGGACGCCGGCCAGCTAGGAAGTTGGAACTGGTGAGGATGCAGGTTATTAAGAAACTCTATTTTGCGCCTTGAATCGGATTTGCTTGAACAGGCTCTGGTTCTCAATTAACGAGGTCAACTAAAGGTGCCGACTTTACCCTTTTTGCTCCTGGAACTCAATCCCCTGCCTCTTAATTACCTCTAGGAAGAAGCGCGATCTCAATCAACACGTGCTGCTTCAAGGGGAACAACTATGGGCCCTGGTGCTGAAGAAACTAATGACTCAGATGCTGATGACGGGAATGCTTCTATTTCATATCCTCCGCTGCCGATTCTACTTATCATTCCGTTCCGTCACGATGTGCTTGATCTTCACCTCCTGCTAAGGATATGTAAATAAGGACGCCGGTCCTGTAGGGTCCTATTTCCGGCTCTCTATCTAGAGCTAAAGCTTCAACCTTCAACAACTGCTATTGGTTCTTATTTAATATTGGTTTAATTCCCGCTATCTGGCTTTCTTCTTTATATGGCATCTTTCTTCTGCCTAATCTGATCAGTGCAATCCGGTTCAGGAAAGCAGGAAATCCAGTAATTTGGGCTGTTGAAGGCATCTCTGGGCTAATCCCGCATCTGAATCTATACCTATTCACCTATTCGTGCTAAGTCTTATAGCATACTTTTTCACTTCGTATCTTAACTGGGCACAAGCTATTCTAAGAGCTCTTATATACCACCGATAGTTGCAGTAGTAACTTCGCCCCATTTCTTCCTATTCCATTGCCCTGCTGCGGATTCTGCCATCAATCCGATTATGGGCATGCCCTGAGATGAGACTAGTGCTACTCCCTGCCTTTATGTGTTATGTGCTGCTTCTTCTTTCACAACTCATTCTCAAACAGCGGATGTCTATTTGTCCACATCAGAAGGAAAGGAATCAGTCCCAACAGCGGATAGAGTAAGAGCGGTAATTCCTCCATCAACGGTTACGAGAACAGTAAGAGCAGCTTCGGTTTGCTTTCTAATAAGGAAAATACATCTCATGCCATGGTTATTGTGAAGGAATAGGCAGCTATTTCATCTGCTGCTATTTTGAAAGCTGTGATTGCTGTTGTTTAATAAGTTCATTTTACTGTTAAGAGGTACCAAAGGCCTTTTTTGAAACTCTATCCAATAGGGTTTTCCTCATATCAACATCTGACCTAATCAAGGGCTTTAGGGAGAGAATCTTCACCCATGTTCTGAGAATCTACAATCGCTTGGCTGACTCGCTAGTCCTTATGGAATGAATACTCAGCCGCTCTAGTACACATGCGAGTACACCAAAAAAGCACAGAGTCGCTTGTCATCGACAGATTGGACATCCTAGCCACAGATAGCCCTTCCGTCGAACGGGATTCATTCATCTTCTTGGATGAAGACTCTCGAAAGTTGGAAGATGATGACCTATCACCAGTCAAGACGAAGAAGATTACGAGGACTATGAAAACCATGGTCTTATTCTTTTACCTCAAGGACGGGCCGAGTACGCCACTCGTGGTCAGAATAGAGCGGAACTTGCCCGACGATTTGTGATCTTGGGAAAAGTAATTTACTTTAGGCCATCTTCGGGGGACTCGCCCTTTCCTTAGGAAGAAGGAGCGCACATTGTTGAACAAGCTCATGCGGAGGACACGTTAACAGCCAATGCTTGAAGTTAAGTTAGGCTAGGTTTCCCCTATTCAAAGAAAGGGTGTCAATAGATATCAAAACAACAATGTCAGCTCCACTCCTTTCGAAAAGAAGAATCGTTGTAAAGCCCCCGCGGACCAAACAAAAAGAAAAAAAGTCCCAGTCGTATTCTCTTTCCAGATGCTATCGAATCGGTAGCACGAATACAAGCTGTACAGACCCATCGCTCTAGCTATTCCATTTAGGTGTAGGTGCGGAAGTAGATTCTCCGACATTCAAGCTACATCAATTAGCCCTGAAATTCCTTTTTCGAAGAGCAGGTCTAGGATACGATCGAAAACGTTCTTTTTCTTCGCAGCAAACAAGACGAGAATTGAATAAAGACAGAACTCAGTAAGGGATGCTTTTTTATCCCCGGCAACAAAGCACATAAAATATCCACTAGATAGAGAATCGGACAAGGAAGTTCACTTATGAAGGATCCGGGACTAGATACAGGTCTCGATCTCACTGACGAAAGTCAAGGCGAGGATACTATCAAAACGCTTCTTAACTATAGCTATATAAGCTATAGTTTGATCCAATAGTTTAAAGTTTAAATAGAGGTGTGGATTCCTGCACGATCGAGATAAAGAGAACTACTTCTTAAAAAAGACAAGAGAGTCTTTTCTTTGATATGATAGACAAGCTCCTTACTCATTCCTAGAAGCAAAGAGAAGAGATGGAGAGAGACGGGCTTTCGAGGAACGCAGTAGCTTGCCGGCCTTTTGTTTTGGGTTGAGGCTCTGCTTCAACTAGGAATCGAACTTAAATAGTCCTACCTCAGTTACTGGTTCTAGAAACCTAGCTTCTGATTAGAAAGACTAGCTATCTCCTTCACTGGTAAAACCTTGCTTCCGAGCTCTAGCCCTGCTAACTCTTATTTACTTGCGACAAGAACTCCTTCTTGGGATAGGGATAAAGTTCCTCCTCTAGCAGGGGCTAGGACTAGGAGAGCAGTTGTCAGGCTTATTCCCACGGCTAGAATCCGCAGCAGCCCTCTATGAACTCAGAGCTTCCATCAATAATCAATAAAGACATAGCGTCAGTTTGACGCAACAAAGCTCGGTTCGGGTCAGTCTTTGGTTAACAATGCCAATGCCTTGACCAGATTGAAGCATGGGTTGCGGCATCCAATGAGGCTAATCCAGAAGAGAAGAGCGTTTGAGTTCATTCTTTCCGTCCACCAGTATGTCTCTGTATGGGGAGAACGTATTGAGGGAGGAGGAGCGGGAACCAAGGTGTACGCTCCGACATTTCCATCAGCCCTGTCAGATGAATAGGTAAGAGACGAATGGAGGGAGGAACCTCCCAAGAGCTATGTTCCCTAAGGTTGTATGTGAAAAGGATCCGGTATACAGGGTAGCCCCAGGTACGCTTGGGACTGGATTGAATCCTTTCTTAGAGAGAGGGGCGAAGTGACGGATGAAATTCCTTTTTGAGTGACTACCCTAAGATCTCCGACTTATGCTCAGTTCTCCTCGGGATAAGCTGTTCTTGTTCTTTTTTCATAAGCAAATGCGGCAATCTGGTGGTATAGTGAGCTCTCTCTCTGGATTAAGCTTCAATCATTGATAGAGAGGAATCACCTAGCCTAGCATTAGACTAGACTAGCTAGCCCTCCTTGTGCAGATTCATTTTTTTAGCTATGTTTCGTAGCTTTGCTCCGGGAAGGAGACTTGCCTGATCAGATGCGGGATTACCTGTTGATGCGGTAGATGAGGTCTTTGCTTTTCTTGTTAGAGAATGAGTTGTTAGCCTTACAGAAGGAGCTGCACATCTATCATTTCATGATGGCTCTCCCGCTGTTGGTAGTTGAGTTGTAGTCAGGGAGATAGGATTCAGATTAGGATTTTGATTGAGTGAAGTAGGGTGCGGTGAAAGATTAAATAGAAGTAGGACATCCAATCTAAAGTAAAGTATGCCAGAACTCGTAGCCTTGTTGAAAGAGTCTCCTCTTTGTTGTCTTTCTTCTCCCCTAAGAGGAAGAAGTCTCGTCTCGAAAAGACCAATTGAAGCTTTTATCTTCCCTGGGATTGGCTCTGAAAGAATAGGACTTATTATACCATGCACGGACTCCTTGTCAGGAAGAGATAGAGATAAGAAGGCTTTCCTTATTTCTCTCTTTCGCCTTCTCGATGCATTGCTTGGTCTTCATTGGGCACTAGTTGCGCACTAGCTCTTCGGTGTGAATAAGAAAGTGTCAAGTGATAAGAAAGAGTAAAAATCAATCGAATACTGTTCCTGACCCATACCCATGAGTCATTCTCTCCCTAAATAAAGAGATTGGATAAGAGTAACTAAGAAAAGAATTCTGTCTTACTATATGATTTAACGAAAAGAGGTTTATAGTCAGTGTGCCGCTAATTGGCATATCTCTTTGTTGTCGATTAGAGACCTTCCTTGCCCTGCTTAGGGCTATGTGATAGCACCCAAAGGGACTTATTCTATTTGATTGAATAAGACCACAGGAACCATAGTCACACGGTCAAGCGAACCAAAGCCAAAGCGAAATCTCTTTTCCTCTGCTAGGCCTTTGAAGGCAAGGAAAGGAGCTCTATACCCAATTCCTACTGCTAAGAAAACCTCTTTTTTTTCTATGTACTATGCAGCCTGGTATGAATTCTTTGAAGCCTTTTGCCGCTTAAAGACCACTCCTCGCTTAGGCCGACAAGACATCAAATCAAGAGGAATCGAGAAGACTAAGTGACACTTTCTTTCACTCAAAGAAGACCCTAGCAACTTGACTCCCAGGAACCCTAGCTAGATTACCAAATCCCATGAAATCTACTCCAAATGCCCAACCCACCAAGACCGGTTATGTCAACCGAACCAAAGTCAAGGTAAACCGAAGAAATGCCTTAGCCAAGACCTCTTGCCAATTCCCAGACCAGTGTAGGCTTGCTTCGCATAGGCTACACAAGCCAGGTTCACGCTTTCAAGCCAGAGCTAGTCTAACAACTACCTCTGGCTTGATGACAGCTTTCCTTGGTTTCAAAGGCCTGGCTAAAAAAGCCCGAACTCTTAATTAAGGGCGGGAGGCTAAGATAAAGGCTACGGGAATGCTTCCACAACCGGAAAGACATAAACTCGCTTTGGAGAGCTA
>CATIWO010191253.1:0-35790 GCA_949673435.1 Macaranga tanarius
ATTAAAGGCCCACACCCTTTAGATACATTAAAGCCCAAATTTATCCAAATCCAATTGATCACTTTTATATGGGCTTAACCTATATGACAGTCCACAATACATAATTATTTACATATAAGCCCAATGTTGGATTAAAGATCCAACATTAGATACATCAAGTTGATGCATTGGCCAATGATGCATGGTGGCAAGAGTAAGCACAACTCGAATGGTGGTGGCTTTAATGATGGGACTGAATGTTTCTTTGTAATCCACACCGGAAATTTGTGTAAACCCTTTGGCGATAAGGCGGGCTTTGTAGCATTCTATAGTGCCATCAGAATGTCGTTTGATCCAAAAAAATCCATTTGTTGGCAATGATGCTGGCATCCGATGGAGGAGGTACAAGAGTCCATGTATTGGTTGAATGGAGTGCATAAATTTCATCATCCATAGCCAGTCGCCATTCTTTATATCGGACAGCATCTTTAAAAAATAATGGTTCATGTTGCAAATAATTCAGGTTGTTATTTTGGGAGAGAGCAATATGGGCTTGTCGTTTGGCTAAAGTGCGAGGTCGAAGTTGTATGTGGTAAGTGCGAGAAGGTGGTAATGATGGCGGGTTAGATTATGAGTCAGGTGGAGGGTATGTAAAGGGATCAGTAATTAAATTTAAACCGATAAAATGAGAGGGAAGCGTAGAGGAGCTGGTGCGGTGTAGGATAGGTGAGGAACGTGGAGTTGAGGATAAGGGAGAAGGGTGTGTTTGTTGAGATTGGGGTGTAGGTTGGGGATCAGGTTGTTGGTATAGATCACGCAATAATTTGAAATTGCGAGATGAAGAGAAGGACGAGGGAGAACTGTTAGGTGGTTGGCAGGTTAGGGTCAAAACAATCAAAACCAACATGATTAATGGAATTGCCTAAATAAACATATTCTTGACTCCTAAAAGCAAATTTGTGTTTATTATATGGACAAAGGTTGGGATATATAGCACACCCAAAAAATTTTGTTTCCAAATATTTTGGTGATTTATTAAATAATATTTGAAAGGGAGATGTATTATTTAAAATTGAAGTTGGTAATGCATTGATGGAATTTATGGTTGTTCGAAAAGCATAAGTCCAAAAGTGAAAAGGTACATATGAATGAGCTAATAATGTTAAACCTGTATCAATAATGTGATGAATTTTTTGTTCCAATAACCCATTTTGTTCATGGGTATATGGACATGCTATTCGGTGAACAATGCCATGCGCATCAAAGTACTTATGTAATTGTTGAAATTCACCACCCCAGTCGGAGTGAAATGCTTTGATTTTGGTATTAAATTGACTATGCACATAAGATTTAAAATTAAAGAACATAGAATAAACATCACTTTTATTTTGAAGAAAATAAATCCAGGTGAACCTGGTGAAATCATCAACAAATAAAATAAAATACCGAAAACCATGATAAGAGGTGACTGAAGAAGGACCCCAGACATCTGAATGAATAATTTGAAAAGGAGCATCAGTGGTATGCTTAACAGTTGCAAATGGTAACTTAGATAATTTGCCTAAATGACATGAAGAACAACTACACTTTATTGAATTGGAAATAGGTAAATTATGATCTCGAATAATTTTGGAAACAGTGCAATATTGCGGGTGACCCGGGCGAGCATGCCAGTCTACAAAAGAGGTGGATTCAGTGAGAAGAGCTTGTTTTGATGGACGGGATGGTGGTGGCATCACATACAGTCCATTGTCACTTTGGCCTCGTAACAGGGTTGCCCTAGTGTTCTGATCCTTAATAAAAAATGGTTAGGCCAAAATTCAAAGAAACAAGAGTTGTCAGTAGTGAATTTTTGAACATAGAGTAAGGATTTTTAAATATTTGGAACATGAAGCACATTGTTAAAAATGAAATCCTTATAAAAGGATGGCAAAGGAGGAGTGATGTACCAGTATGTGTTATCGGGAGAGTCTGACCATTGCCAACCATAATTTTGTCATTGCCATCATAGGGGATCGGATTGACAAGAAGATTAGAATGAGATGTCATGTGATGAGATGCACCAGTGTCTGGGTACCATGAGTTATTATTGAACACTGCAGCATAGGAGGATGGGGAATTGCCAAAACCAGATGAGGAAACTAGGCATGTGTTGGTCGCATAATTTGCTTATGGAGAGGAGACTGGATAGCGAGGTTCATAGCGGCGACGACACTTGTCAGCCGTATGGTTATGATATCCGCCTATCTGACATTGAGTGCGGTTTCGTCGGAATAAAGATAAAAGTCTGTGATTATTGGTGAAGGCTGGAGGAGAACCGGGCGATGCCAGAGGAGGACGTGGGTGAGAAAATGAACCATTGAATTGGCGTCTAGCAATATTAGCAGTGGACGATTCGTGAATATTTTTAATTAAAATTTCATGAGCCATAAGTTGCCCATGTAGTTCCTGGAATGTGATTGGTGTAGGTCTCTGATTTAAGGTTATGATGATACTATGAAATTCATAGCCAAGGTTGTGGTAGATAATTGCATTGAATTCTGCAGGAGAAAGAGGTCGACCTGTGGCTGAAAGCTCATCAGCTAAAGCTTTCACTTTTTGCAAATACTGGGCGACTATTATGTCATTTTTCTTCAATTCTTGGAGTTCAATGTGGATTTGTAATTGACGGATCTGAGATACAGAGCCAAAAGCACTTTTTAGTGCTTGCCAAGCTGCAAATGATGTAGTCATTTCGATAACATAAGGAAAGACTTCTTCGGACAGAGAAAAGAAAATCCATGAGAGTAAAAGCTGATCTTTTTTATGCCATTCGGTGTATGCTGGGTTGGGAGTTGGAGGAGCTGATGTATCTGTGGAAGGTATTGTAGATGATGGTGCTACAATGGAGCCATCAATGAAGCCTATGAGTTTATGATAATTAAGGAGAGGTTGAAATTGGGTTTTCTAGGTGAGGTAATTTCGAGAAGTTAATTTGATGGATGGAGTGTGGTTTGTGGTAGTAGACATAGGAGTTGAAGAAGAAGAAGAGGTTGGAATAATTTTCCCTGCCATTATTCTAGGGCTCTGATACCATGTGAAGGTTTTGATTATTATTATTATGTAAAGGAGTACAATGTTGTATATATAGTAATACATGACAAAGAGATAAATATAATAATAACTGAAAGAATAACAAATATAACAAGAGTAACAAAAAAAGAAAATAGTTGTCATATTCTTTTTATCTCAACAGTATTTTGGATCAGAGGATAGGTCTACACTACACTACAGCACTAAATATTTGGAAAAATCCTGCAAAATCCAGATCAGAACTTACTAAACTGAACTAGTTAAGCCATAGGATAGTTTTGAGTGTTAAGAGTTACAACACCAAAACCCATTTATGTTTAGCTCTAAACCCTGTGAATTAGACAAAATTCCAACTCCAATTCTTCTCCATAGCATGATGTCGTCCTACTCGGCGCCTTGCTGATCACCGTTACCGTCTTCAACTTGTTTAGACAGTGAAATGATGCATATAATAAAGGGCAAAGGAAATTAATTTCATTTTGTTTTTTTTTTTTTTTTTGGCTTAGAGGGATAAGATGATGAATAGATGAAGGAGGGTTTTTGCTATGGGACCCATTTCTTTTGTTATATTTGCCATATCAACTTGAGGTTAACGGTGTTAATTTTTAAGTCATCTACTATCATAAGAGGGGCTAAAAATACAGAAAAACTTGATTCTGTGCTTAAATGATCCAGAAAAAAAAATATAAGGGGCATATGTAATCCTTGGTATAAACATTAAGGGCGGAAATGTACCTTTTCTAGCATTTTAAATTTTTCCTACAGTATCCAAACAAATTTATTTGGACACTGTAGTTTGTGGTTTTTTTTATTTTTTATAAATTAAATTTTTAATTTTTTAAATAATTTAGTCCAAATTCATTTTATATTCACAATTTTTTAAAATAATTTAGTTAAATGATTTAGTTCAAATTACCATATATATATATAACCTAGTCCAGATTTTTATTTGAAGTAAAGTTATTCTTTTTAAAACTTTTACAAATAATATTAAAAATTTTGTAATTTAAAAATAACTATTGCACTCAAAAAATTTTATTCAATAAATTTGCAACCAAATATTATACAAAATTTATAATTTAGTTTTTATAACTATATATTTATTAGACAAATAATTTAATAATTCTTACTATTAATTAAGAATTGATGCAAATATTTTTATTGGACAAATATGTAAACAAAAAGTAAATAAGGTTGTAATATGTTAAATGTATAAATAACATAATATTAAAAAAATATAAAATTAGATATAAAAGTAATGTATAGAGAATATTTTTTTTCAATTAAAAATGGAGTATTGTATTGGAGCAAAATTACTTAAAAACTAGATTTTAAAGTGAAATTTACTGCATTTTGGAGTTATAAATTAGATATGACCTTAACCAAACATCTTGCAAGTATTCAAGATTGAGCGACTTGTTACAAAACTAAGCTACGATTTTTTGGAGACAATTCAGTACTCTATATTTAATATTTCTCAGATTTTAATATTCTAAATAATATTATAATTATTTTATGATAAAAAAACTAATACAACATTAAGATTTAATGTAAAATTATTCTATATGTGACTTAACATAAATCTAACTAATGGATATTTTAAAAATATTTTAAATTTATTTTAGAAATCATGTTTCTCACAATAAAATTAAAAATACATCTAAATTTTATTTATTATGAGTTCATTATATTTAGTTGAATGTTATATCACTTGATAAATAATTTTACTATAAAATATTTATATTATTTAACGTTATATCATAATTTTTTAATAATATTATTTAATTAGTAAAGTATTAAATTGTAAAAAAAAATGAGATATAGGATGCTTAAATGTTAAAAAAAAAAATCACCAAATTAGTCTTCTCAAAATCACAGGGATCAAGATTGTATTTTATTTGCCTCTCTACTTATAGAAATTCAATTTCACTATTTATTATCTTTTTACCTTGATTTAATTAATGAGGCATAAGTTTTCATATATCTATTGTTAATTTAATTTTTTTTTTATTGATATGATCTCTTTTTCCACTAGATATGATATTTGTGTTTATTAAAAAATTAAAATTATTAATACTTTACAAAAAATTAAAATAACAAAATTCTCTTTCCTTATATTATAAATTAATGAAAAAGATTTTTATAATATAAAAGATACATTATAAAATAAAGAAGGGAAAATTCCATTTTTGGTGTCTCAACTTTTTAAGTTTTGCCATTTTGGTGTCTCAACATTTTTTTTAATCAAGTTGCTAAACTTTGAAATTTACACTCAATGTAGTGCTTTTGGTCATATTGTCCATGCCGGAGTGCTGATTGCAGAAAATTGGGACCTACTTATAACCTAATTACCTGCCATGTCAACAAAATTAAATTGAAATGACAAATTTAACCCTCATATAAATACCGGCCTTTCTTCTTCATCTCTTCTCACATTTGCACTAAATAATACGACCTCCTCTCTAAATCCCTTTTTGTTTCTATCTCTAGAAAATAGCTTATACAAGGACTGGCCACCATCGCAATCCAAATCTCCAAAACTAGCCACCGCCCTTACTCCAACACCTACTAATACCTATTGTTGCATCTGGTGTTAAACTACTAAAATCATTACCATCATCGAAAATGAGTCCTCCGGTGACTTCACCTTCTCCATCGAGCATCGAGTCTCCACCATCGCCTCTAATATCTTTGCCTACACTGGTTATTCCACCTTCTTCTATATCTACTCCTCCATCTGAAGCTCTTGGACCTATACAAAATAATGCCATTTCAAATGGATTTTCTATGTTAGGGTTCGTGGCTATTTTGTCTGTTTAGGATAATGATGATACAGAGTTTTTGTGTGTTTGATATTGATTATATTTATTAGATTTATATATGTAACACTCGTACCTATCATTAACTCCACTATTATACTTAACTAAGGTAATCATGATAGGATAAATATTACCTTAACTAACAGAAAGAATATTTTAATAAAATTATATAATAGAAGCACTAAAATTAATTAAGATTAAATCTTAATCTTTATATCTCCAAGAAATTTATATTTGATGACAATTATCTCACTGTTGTACAACGAACATATATTTTACACATTGGTGCCAAAACACCATAATATGCAACTATTACAATTATATAAGTAATGTTTATAATACAAATTGATTTTTAACATAAAACCATATAATAGGTTCTAATGTCAATCCCTTTCAGCTTATAGGGATCTCCACTTCAACTATCTTATAGGTCGTCGTGGTCCACTGCACTGCCATCTCTCAGCTGCTAGCTAAACATATAATAAATACCTATGCTGAAAATTTTAACTAAAAGAGTGTGAGTAATTTCTTACGGAAATTACCCAGTGAGTGGCTCCTAACTCACTTTCCTTTTATTACAATAATAATAATCAAATGAATTTTAAAATATCTTTTTCATAGTTAAATTATTCTAATATTCAAATTATAACCGCATATAAGTACTTTCTTAAATCATCCATAGAAATTCCCTTTTATTTTATAAAAACAATAGAGGCTCAATAATCATAACCATATACATATAATTTCACATATAAATTTACTTAATAAAGTGAATCAACTTGCCCTATACACATATTATCCTAATCTCAACCATAAGTAAATCTTCCTTATTTTAAGGACTATATTAAGGGCTCAATCAATAAATAAAATTAAATAAACACACTTGGATAATTCACTTATAATATCATAACCAAGCTTATAATAAAAGCATCGTCAAAGTACACAATATCCATAGTACCACAATCTTCACCATACTACGATTTAGTATTCTACTAAATTTCAAAAGTTATAAATCAGTACACAAATGACAATGATAATGCTACTTAAGTGTGATCAGCACTTAAGTCATTGATAACTCAAGTGTTAAGCTAATTTGGTACATGTATCTGGCCCTAGGAATCAACTATACATATATCTCGGGTATAATATACACCCGGCCTCTAGCAACGGCTATGCATACTCCCAATTTATATATAAGGTAACATGTACCCAGCCCTTGGTAACGGCTATACACTTACCATCGTAAACTCATAAAATAACATATGCATCCGGCCCCAAGCAACGGCTATGCACATTTATCATATGTATCCGGCCCAGGCATCGGTTATACATATTTTATAGTAATATATGTATCCGGCCCCAGGTATCGGCTATACATATTATACCATCTCATATTTATGTGGTAACATATGTATCCGGCTCCGGGCATCGGCTATACATATTTACCAACCACATCCATATGGTAATATGTGTATGTCACATCTGCATTTTAGATGCATATATTATTTTTGCATTTTATATTATGCATCATAAATAATAAAATAAATATAAATTAGAAATATTTAATAATAAATACCTAAGGACTTAATTGAAATGAATCCTCGGGTTAAATCTTTAAATTGAAAGTGAGGGGACTAGGTTGTAATATTAAAGTAACAAAGGGGGTCAAAATGGAAATATGGTAGGATAAGGCTGATTAGAGAAAATCAAACACTTATTTTTCTTAATGAAGCATGTGAAGTATGTGTGTGTGTGTGTGTGTGTGTGTGAGTGTATGATTGGGTGTAGAAGTGGTTAGTGGTGATGAGTATATGTGTGTGTTAATGAATGTAAATACTTCATTCTTAAGGGAAGAACGATCTAAATATAATCTCACTAAACTAACTTTCCTCTTCATATTCGGAAAAAGCATCTGAAGATTACAGGAGCCTTTTTAACTTTAAAAATTTCATTATTGAGAAAGGTATGTATGCTTGTGTAAAATTAAAAACTAAGTTAGATTAGACATGGTTCGTGCTCTGTTTTCAGGTTTTGATAGTCTTAATATTTTAAGCATACCTTAAGTTCTAGCCCTCTAAATTGAGTGAGGTTAATTTTTATGGAAACTTTAGAAAGTATACTATAACTTTTATGTTTAGAGTTTTATTTGAATCTTTTTTCTGGCAGGTCTAAAGGAGCTTGACATTTTCTTGCTCCTACAGAATGTCCTACGTGACCAGATTGAGATGTTAGGGCTATAACTAATTATGTACATATCCAAATTGAGTGATTCTAATTGCTAATTAATATAGACTCATATACCTAGCTTTTTTAGTAAAATCACAGTCACAAGGCTTGTATAAATAATTTTAGAGCATATCAAGTAGTGATGATAGGCTGTATTAGTTGAGTTATATTTTAGAATCTTTTGGTCCTGTTGTTTTTATCATAACTTTCATTTTACAACTCCAAATTGAGAGATATTAGATGATTTGAAAACCTTGATCAATCTTATACAACTTTGATGATTGAGTTTTGGCTGAATCTATCATTTGTAGGGTCCAATAAAGCATCACATTTTTGTGCTAACACAGACTACCTTGTGAGACCTAAGTGTCTTCAAAAATTTATAATTAATTATTTACATATATAAAATGAATGATTCTAATTAAAAATTGAAATAAACTCATAACCTCAGCATCAATAAAGAATTCAGGGTCAAACGACTTGTACACATGATTTTAGGGCATCTTTATCTTAGGGTAATATATAGCACTAATAGAGATTGGATGAAAATAAAGTATTTTATGTGATGTTTGACATATACTTATGTGTAGGAGTTGATAAGGGAGAGGGAGACATTAATCACTAGAGGAAGAGCCTTTCATTAAAGTTAAAAGCATTTTAAGTAAATGATTGTTAATGTGTTATATATGTATATATATATGTGTATGTGAATTGTGTACACCCGAGAGACCTGATCAATTCTTGTTGTAATTAAATCGTAGATAATATTATGATGTTGTGATGTGAGATGGCTATTGTAAAAAGTGAAAAAGAATTGTGATGTGTTCATAACTTGAGATGAATGTGGTTTTATACTATTTGTAAGTTATGATTGAGTTGAATGTGTGTGTGGTGAGGAGGTGAGACAGTGAGATTTATGGTGAGGCTGAGCCGAGCAGATAGCTTCCACCGATTGTGTGAGATTAGTAAGCTGAGCTGGATGGATAGCTTACTATAATTGATATATGAGAATTTGATCTGAGACTGAGACGGGCGGATAGCCTCAGAATGTAGCCACATATAAAATTATGATTAATGTGGAATACGCCAAGTTGGCTAAGTGTGAGGTACTTATATGAGAAAGGTTTCGACCGGATACCAAATTGATCGATTGAAATTTGTAATTAGTGCTATGCAATACCAAATGATTGTGATCTTATTTGTGTAAGTTTGAGGTAATTTCATGCTTGGACATGATTGAGCTTTATTTTATATGGAAATGATTGAAATTAGAAGTCATAATAAGTTGATATTAAGTATACATTTCTGTGTATGTATTGTTTCTTTCTTGTTTATTTGAAAATGTGAAATGTATGAGATACAATTAGGCAGTGTAGGAAATAAAGATAATTCGGGTTTGTGCCTATATGTGAGTATAATTATTTACTTAAATTGTGTGTGCCAAATGGTTAGATTGTTAAAAATGATTCTGCAAAAATATATCTATACATATGTACATATATACATATTGATAATCAATTACTGAGTAGCAAGCTCAACCTTTTGCATTTATTTTTTCTGGATAATAGAGTATAAAAGTTTAAGAATTGCATTATAGAGGCGGCAGGTGAGCCAGTGGCAAGTTAAAGCATTCACATCATCATTTTCACTATGATCCCTGTATTTTGGATATTTTGTATTAATAACATAAATGTAGACTTTGGTAGTGATGATATGAATTCTAAATGACTTGAATAATGTTATGTTAATAACTTTTCATAAATGATAATTTTGAGGAATTTCTTTTGTTGTATGCCACATGTATATGCGTAGTATGAGGTATGACATTTAAAGTGGTATCAGAGCAGGGATTAGATTCTTAGGGTATAAGGATATACTGCATTCATAGCATAACATGCATAAAACGTGGTATGTATATGTTATGTAGTTGATGTGTATTAAAATGTGTCAGGATGGAAGAACACATTGCACCTCGCACTAGCCCAGAAGAGTCATCAGAGTCAGTCCATAAGGAAACTCCTGTACATGTATTAAGTGAACCAGAACAGTCTCAACCCTAACCCCCTCCACCGGCTGCATACCCTTTTATGCAGGAGTTTGTACAAATAATGACACAGGTGGGTTAGGGACAAACAGATAGCCCAGTGGATGAGAAGTATGAAAAGATTAGAAAATAGGGTGCTAAGGTTTTCATAGGTACTACTAATCCAGCAGTGGTAGAAGAGTGGCTTTAAAACACAAAAGATATTGGATCAGTTTGAGTGCACTACAGAGAAGAGGGTGAGTTATAAAGTATCATTATTTGAACAGGATGCATTAGATTGGTAGGAAATAGTACCAGGGAGCAGGGATGTGCCACTGACACTTATTTGGGCAGATTTTCTTAGAGAATTTTCAAATAAATACATGCCTATTGTGTACAGAGATAAGAAGAAGATTAAATTTCTAGAACTGAAGCAAAATGAGTTATCTGTTACAGATTACGAGATCTAATTTGTCAAACTATCAAAATATACCCCAGAAGAAGTTACTACTGATGAATTAAAAAGGAAAAGATTTGAGTGGGGACTAAATTTAGAGATCCAAAAAAAGACGGCAGTGAAACCACCAACCTACAGGGATTTGTTAGAGACTGCTCTTCGGGCTGAGGAAATCATAATGGAAAGAAATGCCTTAGAAGCTAAAAGGAAGAAAATTATTGGTACATTTACTATTCTAACCAGAACGGGTGGTGGTTCATCTTTCAGAGGTACTAGTTCTCAATCTAGTAGGTTCAGAGGACGTGGGTTGAGTCAGTCGAATCAGTCTATGGGAGGATCTGCTGACAGAGGACCTAAGAAATCAGATAGCCAGAGGAGTACTGGTAGGGGTAGACCTATGAGTGGTACAGCAGTTTCAGCATGTAATAAATATGGCAGGTTTCACTCAGGTGAATGTTGGGTTACAGACAGAGTGTGTGTTACTATTGCAGCCAGCTGGGTCATTTTATGAGGGACTATCCAGTAAAAAAAGTGTAAAAGGGTCTCAGATGACTAGGCAGAGCATTGCTGGAGAGAATGTGCCTCAGGTTAGTCAGGGAAGAGGTAGAGGTAGTAGAGGTAGCGGAGCAGGTACACCCACACCGACTGGATCTGTTGGTCAAAATTAGAGTCAAGCCAGGGTATATTCCATTATAAGACAAGAAGCTCCTGCAGTGCCTGATGTAGTTAATGGTATACTCACTGTCTAAGGTTATGATGCATTTGTGTTGATAGACCCTGGGTCTACATGTTCATTCATATCATTTGAGTTTGCATTATACATACATAGTGACATTGAGTCATTAGGGTACAGTATATGTGTTTCTATGCCTGCTAGAGGTACAGTAGTTGTAAATACTGTAGTAAGATTATGTCCTATAATTGTGAATGGAGTAACCTTGCATGCAAACCTAATAGTTATTAAATTAGAGGAGTTTAATATTATCCTGGGAATGGATTGGTTATCTAAGCATCATGCTATTGTAAACTGCTATACAAAAGAGGTAGTTATAGATACTCCGGGATAAAAGAATATGGTATTAGTGGGTGAAAGGAAAATTGTGCCTACTTGCTTAATTTCAGCTGTAACTGCATTTCATTTGATCAGAGGTAGGTGTGAGGCTTATCTGGCTAATATTATAGATATATCAAAGGTTAGTCTGGGGGTAATGGATGTACCTGTTATTAGAGATTTCCTTGATGTATTTTTAGATGAGTTACCGGAATTGCCTCCACATCGAGAGGTAAACTTTAAGATTAAAACTATTCCAGAGGTGGCACTAATATCAGTTGCTCCGTACATAATGGCACCAATGAAATTGAAGGAGTTAAAGAAGCAGTTATAGGAATTATTAGAAAAGGGGTTTATCAGACCAAGCACTTCGCCTTGGGGAGCACCAGTGTTGCTTGTGAAAAAGAAAGATAGTAGTATGCAGCTATATATTGATTATAGGCAATTGAATATAATTACAGTGAAGAATAAATATCCATTATCGAGGATTGATGACTTACTTGATTAATTGAAGGGTGCAACAGTGTTTTCAAAAATAGACTTTAGATCCGGGTATTGGCAACTTTAAGTAGTAGAGCATTCAATTCCAAAAACAACCTTCAGAACCAGATATGGGGCATTATGAGTTTTTAGTTATGCCATTTGGGTTGACTAATGCACCAGCAGCATTTATGTCATTAATGAACAAGACTTTTCAGCTGTATTTGGATCAGTTTGTGATTATCTTTATTAATGATATCCTTATCTACTTTCCAAGCTGAGAAGAATAAGAAAAGAATCTTTGAATAGCTCTACAGATATTGAGGGAAAAATAATTATATGCTAAATTCAGCAAGTGTGAATTCTAGATAGAAGAAATTACATTCCTTGGGCATATAGTATCAAAGGAGGGTGTAAAGCATGAACTATCAAAAATAAAAGCTATATCAGAGTGGGAAATACCTAAAAATATGACTGAAGTTTGAAGTTTCCTTGGGTTAGCTGGATATTATAGAAGATTTGTAAAAGAATTCTCCATTATTGCAAGGCCCTTGACAAATTTATTGAAAAAGAATGTGCAGTACAAGTGGAATGACGCATACCAATAAAGTTTTAAAAAGTTAAAAGAAGCCCTTACTAATGCTCATGTGCTTGCATTGCCAACTGGAAATGGAGGTTTTATAGTATATACAGATGCTTCCAAATAAGGATTGGGTTGTGTATTAATGCAGAATGGGAGAGTTATAACTTATGCATCTAGACAGTTGTGACCTCATGAGATGAACTATCTAATTTATGATCTGGAGTTAGCTACCATTGTTCATACTCTAAAGACCTGGAGGCATTACTTGTATGGGAAAACATTTTCAATATTTACTAATTATAAGAGTTTGAAATACATTCCTACCCATAAAGAATTGAATCTAAGACAATAAAAATGGATGGAATTATTAAAGGATTATGACTACATAATCAAATATCATCTGGAAAATGCAAATGTGGTAGCTGATGCACTGAGTAGGAAGACTGTAGAATACACTGCAGGAATAGTTTGTCATAATATGGGAGAATTAGTGTCATTACAAGCATTGAATGTATCATTTACACTTGGGGAGAATCATTTGTTAGCTACATTGCAGGTCAAGCCATCACTAGGGGATCAAATCAGGGAGGCCCAAATAGAGGATTCCTACTTGAAAAAATGAAAGAAAAGATAGAAGCTGGGAATAATACTCAATTTATACTTTGAGAAGATGGTATGTTGATGCTGGGAAAGCCGTATGTGTGTTTCAGATGTTAGAGAACTGAGGAAACAAATTATGGATGAATCCCTCAATGCACCATATGCTGTGCACCCAGGCAGTACAAAAATGTATCGAGATTTGAGACGTCTTTACTGATAGCCAACAATGAAGAAGGATGTAGTAGAATTTATTACAAAATGTTTAACCTGTCAGCAGGTAAAAGCGAAACATCAAGCCCCTGCTGAAAAATTACACCCACTGCAGATACCTGAGTGGAAATGGAAAAAGATAACAATGGACTTTGTAATTGGGTTACCTCATACCTTTCAAAAATATGATGTTGTGTGGATAATAGTTGATCAGCTCATGAAGTCTGCTCACTTCTTACCAATTCAGTCAACTGATTCTCTAGATAAGCTAGCTTTTTTATACATTTGAGAGATTGTGAGGTTAGATGGGGTACCTTTATCGATTGTGTCAGACAGGGATCCGAGGTTTACATCTCATTTCTGGGATAGTCTACAAAAGGCTTTGGGAATTAAACTGCATTTCAGTATAGCTTTTCACCCACAAACTGATGGGTAGTCAGAAAGAACAATTCAAATGTTAGAAGATATGACGAGAGCATATGCACTTGAATTCAAGGGTAACTGGGATGATCATTTACCATTGATGGAGTTTTCTTATAATAACAGTTATTAGTCCAATATTGGGATGGTACCTTATGAAGCACTGTATGGAAGGAAATGCAGAAGCCTCATATATTGGGATGTAGAAGGTTTAAGATAGTTAGAAGGCCCAAAACTAGTGCAAGAAATAGTAGATAAGATTCAGGCAATCAAAAAATGTTTAAAAGCAGCTCAGGACCGTCAGAAGAATTACGTAAACCAGTATAGGAGGGAAATGGAATACCAGGTGGGAGAGAAAGTTTTTCTAAAGGTATCACCATGGAAAGGGATTTTAAGGTTTGGTAAGACAGGAAAACTGAGTCCGAGGTATATTGGGCCGTATGAGATTATTAAAAAAGTAGGACTTCTAGCCTATAGACCGACATTGCCGAGGGAACTGTCTTTTATTCATTATGTGTTTCATGTTTCGATATTAAGAAGGTATAGATCAGATCCCAGTCACATTATATAAGAACCAGAGGTAGAGATTTCAGAGGGGTTAATATTTATTGAGGAACTAGTGGAAATTTTGGAACGACAGATTAAACAGTTGAGAAGCAATGAGATTCCAATGGTGAAAGTTAAATAGAGCCACCATTCCCCTAAAGAAGTAACATGGGACGTAGAGGAACACATGAGACAGAAATACCCATATTGGTTCTTGGGTGGTGGTGAATCATAAATTTCAGGGATGAAATTTTCTTTAAATAGGGGAGAGTTGTCACATCCGCATTTTAGATGCATACATTATCATTTTTGCATTTCATATTATACATCATAAATAATAAAATAAATATAAATTAGAAATATTTAATAATAAATACCTAATGACTTAATTAAAAAGAATCCTCGGGTTAAATTGTCAAATTGAAAGTGAGGGGACTAGGTTATAATATTAAAGTAACAAAGGGGGTCAAAATGAAAATATGGTAAGATAAGGCTAATTAGAGAAAATCAGACACTCATTTTTCTTAATGAAGCATGTGAAGTATGTATGTGTTGAGTGTATGATTGGGTGTAGAAGTGGTTAGTGGTGATGAGTATATGTATGTGTTAATGAATGTAAATACTTCATTCTTAAAGGAAGAACGATCTAAATAGAATCTCACTGAACTAACTTTCCACTTCATCTTCGGAAGAAGCATCTAAAGAGTACAGGAGTCTTTATAACTTCAAAAATTTCATTATTGAATTCTTTACAACGTTTATGATTTGATTTTTGGTTAAATCTATCATTTGAAGGGTCTGGTGAAGCAGTATATTTTCGTGCTTATGCAGACTACCCTGTTAGACCCAAGTGTCTTTAAAAATTTATAATTAATTATTTATATGTCCAAATTGAATGATTCCAATTGGAAATTCAAATACACTCATAACCTTAGCATCATTAAAGAATTCATGGTCAAACGACTTGTACACATGATTTTAGGGTATCTCCATCTTAGGGTAATATATAGTACTAATTGAGATTAGATGTAAATGAAGTGTTTTGTATGATGTTTGACATATACTTATGCGTAGGAGTTGATAAGGGAGAGGGAGACATCAATAACTAGAGGAAGAGTCTTTTATTGAAGTTGGAATCATTTTGAGTAAGTGATTGTCAATGTGTTATATATGTATATATGTATGTGTATGTGAATTATGTACACCCGAGAGACCAGATCAATTCTTGTTGCAATTAAATCATAGATAATATTGTGATGTTGTGATGTAAGATGGATATTGTAAAATGTGAAAAAGAATTATGATGTGTTCATGACTTGAGATGAATGTGGTTTTATACTATTTGCAAGTTGTGATTGAGTTGAATGTGTGTGTGTGGTGAGGATGAGAGACAGCGAGATTTATGGTGGGGCTGAGCCGGCGGATAGCTTCCACTGATTGTGTGAGATTAGTAAGTTGAGCCATACGGATAGTTTACTATAATTGATATGTAAGAATGTGATCTGAGACTGAGCCCGGCGGATAGCCTCAAAATGTAGCCACATATGAAATTGTGATTTATATGGAATACGCCAAGTTGGCTAAGTGTGAGGTACTTATGTGAGAAAGGTTCTGGCCGGATACCAAATCGATCGATTGAAATTTGCAATTGGTGCTATGCAATTTTGAATGTATACTAAGTGATTGTGATATTATTTATGTAAGTTTGAGGTGATTTCATGCTTGGACATGATTGAGCTTTATTGTATATGGAAATGGTTGAAATTGGGAAGTCATGGAAAGTTGATATTGAGTATACATTTTTGTTTATGTATTATTTCTTTCTTGTTTATTTTTGGTATATGTTTTATGTAAATATTATATCTTAATCTTTGAAAATGCGAAATGTATGAGATGCAATTAGGCGGTGTGAGAAAGAAAGATAATTCAAGCTTATGCCTATATATGAGTATAATTATTTACTTAAATTGTGTGTGCCAAATGGTTAGATTATTAAAAATGATTCTGCAGGAATATATCTATGCATATATACATAAATACATATTGATAGTTAATTACTGAGTAGCAAGCTCACCCCTTTGCATTTATTTTTCTAGGATAGTAGATTATAGAAGTTTGAGAATTGCATTATAGAGGCGTCAGGTAGGCCAGTGGCGAGTTAAAGCATTCACATTATCATTTGCACTGTAATCCCTATATTTTGGATATTTTGTATTAATAACATAAATGTAGACTTTGGTAGTGTATTAATGATATGAATTCTAAATGACTTGGATAATGTTATGTTAATAACTTTTCATAAATGATAATTTTAAGGAATTTCTTTTGTTGTATGCCATGTGTATATGCATAGTAGAAGGTGTGATAGTATATTCGGCCCCAGACAATGGCTATACATACTTACCAACCATATCATGTCCCAGACATATATTTATACCTATATAGTAGTATGTGTATTCGGCCCTAGGCTTCGACTATACACAACTACCAAATCTTCCATGTCTCATATATGGAATCTCTAACTCTTTGTGCCATACACACTTAAGATTATAACATTCCCTGGGAGTTCTCATGTATTCCAGTATCACTTGTATTTATGCATGCCTTTCTTATTAATCATCATTATTAGAATTTCCAATATAGTTCTTATATTGAATTTCATTAGAGTATTATATATTTCCACTCTCTATATCTATTGGGTAAAATGTTTATCTGGCTCACTAGAAATAGCTATACACATTCTATTAACCCTTGCCATGTCCCAGATATGGTATTACTAACTGTTAGTGCCCTATGCACTTAGTATTATACCATTCTCTAAGAGTTATCATGTGTTCGTGTGTCATGTATATTTTTCTCCTGCCTTACTTCCATATCCATTTTGAGTAACGTTGTTCGATTGTCATTCTCTTATAAATCTCCAATGTCTTCCCTACTTAATCATTATTATCATAATTCCTGATATTATTTTCATATTGGATTTCATTAGGCATATTATAATTTTAGTGTCTATATCAGAGACTTGAATACTTCCCGTATTCACCTAAAAATTTGGATGTTGCAATGCTCTCACTTAACTCTCTATTTCTTGAGTCCTTATATCCTTATCAAGAAGAAATAAGATTTAAGTATATATATACACACACACACACATATATATCTATATACCATTACTTTAAATGTCACTTTTTCAACCTTATCAGATTTTATCACATTTCCATTTGAAACATACCAATTACTTTGGTTTACTTCTCATTCCCACATTTCAACACTTTCCTATCTAATTATCATTCAACATAATTTAATCTCTACATCTAGGACTAATAAGTTCACTGAGGGTTATTATACTTTATGATTAACCACTTGAAATCTTAATTCTTGCCATGATTAAGTTAATTAAAATTTGATATTCCTTCTATAATTATCAAGTTTAAGAATTAAGTTTTTCAACTACCTTTTCCTTCGAGTAATAAGGATCCATACCCACTTCAAGTTCACTCAATGAATTCAATTACCCAATAACTTCTATTTACAACTCAAATATATATATATATACCTTTGATTTCCTTTCATACTTTAGTTTCATGTGTTCCTAAATTCATGTAACTTAACTTATACATTTATACTCTAGGTCTGTGACTTGAAGATTTATCCTCCTTATTCGATATATCAGAAACTCCATTTTTTGTTATATAATAACCATGTCTCATTCTTCTTGATTTTGTGAAATCACACTAATTCTGATGTTCATGTATGATTTTCAAAGTTTCGGTTTGAGTTTCAATTCTAAAATTTAAGTTTTCGGCCATCAACAGTGCAAAGGTGAGCCACAGAGGCGCCTCTTATGCACTAAGGTGCTGCCCAGCGCCTATTGAGGCGTTACCTCTATAAGGTGTGGCCCTCTACTGAGACGTCGCCTCTTCTCAATGAGGCGCCGCCTGATCGCATTCTAGAACACGAACAGCGGTAGAAATTTACAAAAATTTGATTCGAAAACATATATTTCTACAACTATTTGCTTAACTAACAACAACAACATTAACTTACACTATCATGCATTATAAACATACCAAAATTACTTTAAGATCTACAATTATTTCACCAAAATTCAACATTTAATATTCAAGTTCTTTAACTAAAACTTAAATAAAATGAAGAAATGGAACCACTCATATGTTTTGAAGATCAAATTCGACAAATCTTATTGTTGATCAAACCCTAGCTACAGTAGTCCGGCTTCTCCTTCTTCTCCCTCCTCTTCTTCTCCTTCCTCTTCTTCCTTCTTCTCTGTCCTACATTTTTTTTCTTCTTTTTCCTTCTACAATCAACCACTCCATCTTTTTGGTCCTTCTTCTTTCCTTTCTTCATCCACAAATCCTTCGACTTTAATTTCTTTCACTTAAGTCCTTATTCCCTTTTCAATTTAATCCAACTTTCTATTTTTTATTTTATTTCTAACTAATTCTTTTAAATACAATTTCTTCCAAAAATAATTTAAATATATTTAATTAAATCTTAAACTATTAGTAAATCTCACTAATCATGTCTTAAGGACACGGATGTTATAATATATATTTAATTTAATTGATGTTGTTTATTGTTTGTTACTAATATTATTGTTTAATTTTAAAGCAATTTAGTTTTAAGTTTATTGTCAATATACCTTTGTGCTTAGAAAATGGCTTGAATCTCTTGAAATGAGCTAAATATACATGAATGTGAAAGAGTTAATAAATTAGTGATTAAAAAAAATCTTTTTGGTTGATAAGTGGAATGAAGTGAATGAATTTTTCAGGTGTTAGAGGAGATAAAGACAATGATGATGACGATGAGGTGCAATAAAATGAGAATTGGGGAGGAATTTTAGTTGATTTACAGTGTTCATTGTCCTCATCATCGGTGTCGTAGTCAGGAGAAATGGAGTTTAAATTGTTGCTAGTGTCCTTTTTCTTTTTGGGTCCTAATACTTCATGGTTGTGGCGTTTTAAAACCAATGAGCCTAGAGGTTGCCTTTGCATTAAACAAGATAAATGAGAGAAATTAATTAAAGAAAAGCCGATTATAGTGAAGGTTGGCTGAGTTATTTGGATTTTTTTTTTTTTTTTGAGAAAGAGTTTTTTGGATTTTAAATATTGAGAAAGAGTTGTTTGGATTTTAAATAGTAGGAAGTATCATTTGTAGCACCCTCAAGTACCATATACAGTACACATACACATGTACTCAAAGAATAAATAACACATGGCATGCTAAAAATTTCCTCAAAAGATATTCATATATATACATAAATTTTTATTCAATACATCGAAAATACCTAATACATATATTATATAGTGTTGAAAATATATACATGAACTCAATTACAAAATCGAGTCATATACCAAAATGGTGAATGCTCATGAGGTTGGAGATGTTGACACCAAGCACGCTGTTGATCCACCTGAGCTCACAACTGACCCAAACTTCAAGCTTTCTATCAAAGCAAACACCACAAGCTAAGCTATCTAATACCTGAAAACCACAATTGCAAAGGAATGAGCTTGCAACTCAATGAGCAATCATTAAGATAAGCATATATATAATTCTTCTCAAGAACTAATTAAGCAAAATACATAAAATATATTACAACACATCAAAATATAGGAATTTAACATAAAAACTATGCATGGTCGTGCAAGACTTGCACATGGCCATGCCTGAGGCTTAGTTTTTCACCTCTGGGTATGCATGACCGTGCCAAAATGGCACATGGGCGTGCCTGATTTGGTGATTTTGCTCTCTGGATGCACATGGGCGTGCTAAAAATGCGCATGGGCATGCACCCCCCTGCATGGCCATGCCAAAATTTTGAATTTAAATTCTGCATATGCACGGCCGTATTTCAACATCACATGGTCGTGTCTAACAACTTGAGCAATATTTTAAAACATTACAACAAGATTTCCAAATATTCAAACATCATTGTTGGTGCCTTATATATATACCAAATCTCATCATTTCAAACAACCCTCTTAATCACAACTCACATTCATCCACATTCAATACATATGCAAATATAATACGATAATGCATGTTATGCAAGCTAGTATCCGGCCGGAGTTCTCAATACACGTCACACACGTTTCACACAAAACTTACTTTTCTTTTTCTTTTCCTTATTATACCTATGGCCATTCTTGAGACTCTCTGCCTAGCTCAGTCTCAGATCTCACATTTATATATATATATATATATATATATATATATATCACATGAATGGCCACATTTGAGACTCTCTGCCCATCTCAGTCTCAAATCGTGGAGGCTCTCTGCCCAGCTCAGTCTCCACACATACACGTTTTCCTCACATTTCTCACATTATGCATATGGATTCATTATTCTCACATCAATATATTTTTCATCAACATTGTGAATTACAATTCACACCACCTCAAGTGGATTGCACAACATATGTGCCATCATTCACAATTCATCACAATACTTTCCAAACTAATCAATCAATATTCTTATCAATAATATATACATATATACCACATTCTTACTACATTAAATAGCATACATGAATCAACATAGTTTCACAACTATAGTTACTTGAAAATCAATATATATATATGAATATATTAACAATTACTTACCAAATAACTTTCAACTCCTTATCAAGTAAAGCTCCCCCTATTGAGTAGGGTCTCCGCTACCTCTTCTAACTCCTACACACAATTTTATACCAATTCAATAATCAAACATTGAAATTCACCCTAAACATAAAAAAGGGTAGCTAAATGCTCTTAGTTCAAAATGACCTAAGGACACACACACAATTCCAATAATCTCCAAATTTCTACTAAAGCTAGGGTTATGTGTCTACAATAAATTTCAATTAGAATTACTCAATTAGGACATGTGTGAAATTAATTATGGATTTTTGAATTCATTCGACCAAAACAGAGCAATAATGTGAGCAGTAAAATGTCCAACCCTATTTGGCCCTCCTAGTAATGAATTCAACCAAAACTCACATAAAAATTGAAGAGAACTCTCTAAAGTTTTTAGGGAGTCTAACCATGCTCAAATCAGAGCATTGTAGCTCTAGTTATGGCTAAAACAATGAGACTGAAAAATAGAAGAGACAGACCCAAAACTAACCAACAACCAAACTCAACTCACATCAATCAATAACATAAGAAACACTTACCAATTGATGCTTTAATGGATTTAAGATGTTCTATTGCTTCCTAAGGCAATGAATTGATCACTATAGCAAAATCACAAACTCTCAAAATCTCTACACTCCCTTCACTCTTCTTCTTCTTTCTTTCTCTACACAAACACACACCACACAAACACACACATATATATCAACCCTCACCAATCAAACACCACCACCTAGCCTTCCCTAAAGTCTTCCCCCATAATTACATTTTAAGTAATAATTATCACTTAAAAATAATAACAATAATAACAATTATATTTTGATAAATATCAACAAATAATAACACAATAACTTGTTGCCTCCTTAAAGAAATGAAAATATTACACAATAGCCTACAACTTTCAATTGTGACAATTAATTCCAAATTTTCCTTTCAATTTGATCCCTCTATACACATATACCCATACTTAAACTTAAATAAAATCTACTAACTCTTAAGCATAAAATGTAATACTTACGTCACACACACGTGTGCTAAAGGGTGGGTGTTACATCATTGATTTAATGTTAATTAATTTATGATAAAAGAATAGGAGTGTTGGGTTAATATTAATTAAATATAATTTTGTTGAGTTAATGTTAATTAAAAATAATTATTTTCTGTCATGTAAATTAAAAATAATTTTTAAATATAATAACTTAATTAGGAGGGTGTGACTTGTCTTTTTTATTATTTATAGGAGGGATAAATTTGTCATTTCCATCTATTTTTGTTGACATGGCAAGTGATTAGGCTATAGGTGGGTTTCAATTATGCCAAGTCAGAACTCCGGCATATGTAATCTGACCAAAAGCACTACATTGACTATGAATTTTAAAGTTCAGCAACTTAATTAGAAAAAAAATATTGAGACACCAAAATAGTAAAAATTAAAAAGTTGAGACACCAAAAATGTAATTTTCCCAATAAAGAATAGCATTAGAGATGCTCTAATGGTGCATCTCTAATGGCTCAATAGCTAAATTAAAAATATTTTGTGTAAAATAATATTACACTGAAATTATTCACATCGATCTATCAAAGTTCTGATTTTTTTTAAAAAAAAAAAAAACCCTAGTTATAGTAAATTCTTTTGAAGTGATAGACATATGCATATACCTATATCTAACAAAAAAAATTTCTTCTTCATAATATCAATAAAATAGAACCAAATGCATAATTTGGTGAAATTGGCAATCACTAATAGGGGAACAAAATCTTTGGTTCTTCTCTCCCTCTCCCTATCAAAACTAGAGATTGAAATGGATAATGACCACAAGAAGAAGAAAATTATTGCATCTAAAAAGACAAGTAGTCATACATTCAACAAAGAAAGTACAAGAACCAAAGTAACTCTCTAACTATGGCCAAGCCAAAAAAGAAGACAAAAAAATAATAATAATAATCAACCCAAGTTGTATAACACATGTATGATTGCTGCTGAGAGGAGGGTAGAGGGTCCCAAGAGTAAAGACGTTACTCCATTTTTGGATTTGGTGCGAGACCGAAGCATATCTCCTCCACCATAAACTCCTTTTCCAGCCCTTTGAACACTCTTTATTTTGACATCATTTAATTCCTCTAGATGTTTTCCATCGCCTAATTTCCTTTTAGATTCAGCCATTGATTCATATGCATCTGCAAATACAACAAACATGTGAAAACTTCTAGATATAATAATTTAGCACTAAAATATACATGCAATATTAAGAAGGGCTAGCTCGGCTCAATTAGTAAGTAAACTATCAAATAAATTATGAATAAGATGGTGAATTCAACACCTAATCTTTTTTTTTTTTTTTTGACCATCAATTATACAATTGAAGGGCGAAGAATAGTGCGAAAATGGTACTTACTTCTAAATTGTTTTGCCTTAATGCTTAGTGACTTGTGTTGAGGAGTAAGAGCGCTCTCGCATGCACAGTTGGAAAGAGCCTTGAAACAAATTAGGAGGAATAGCCATGCTAGTAGTGTTTCTCTCTTCATATTGACAATCAATCACTTTTCAACTATTTTTCTGAAGCAGAAGAAATGGTGGAGATGAGAAGAATTTAGGAGATGTGCAATAATAGACACTTTAATTGTGTAGGATAGTGATTACTATATAGGGTAATAATTTGGACTAAGCTTTGGTGGTTTGACAAGATTAATTTGTTCTCGTAAGTCAATTAAAAAAATAATAATAAAAAAAAAAAAAAAGGTTAGTGGCTCAATTGCACAATATTCAAGTGAATATGTTCTCCTAATTTTGAATCGAAAATGCTCATTTACAAAGCCTATAAAAGTTCATTATCATGTTTTCACTTTATTTCATTTCAATGTATCTATTTTCCTCTCTTTTTCCTTGTTCACTTTTTCTCTTTTTAGAGTGGCCAAATATTTGTGGAAAAGTAAGGATCGTATGATGATGTAGGATCATATATATATATATGAATGGTAAAAATATTCTGTTTTTTTAGTTCAAAGCCACAAAGCATCTACTTTACCTGAATATTTTTGTCATCCATTCGTAGGAAGATATCATCGAATATGATCCTTTTTTGTAACTTTTTCTCTTTTCCTAGTCATAAAGTGTGTCATATTCCATGTAAAGAACCCTAGCTACCTTAAACCCTAATTGATAAAATCAAATGATTTCCATATAAAATTAACAATTTTTCTATGTGAATATTAGAAGTCCCATATTAGTGTTAAAAGAAATCCAAATATTTGTTATTGGTAATAATTCTACACAAATTATGATGCTATGTTTGGATGCAAAGGATTTGATAATGGATTTGGATTTGGATCAAATCTCTTATTTGGCAACCATGTCAATTTGTGTTAATGAGAATTTGAAAAAGCCCATTTAATGAAAATTTGAAATAACATCTAATAACATGTTATTTGAAATCCTTGTATTTGAAATTTAGTATTTCAAATCTAAGATTTCACATCAATTGATTGCATCCAAACACAATCTAATTTTTTATAAATCTATTTTAATTTGACTTATTTTTTTTATTTTTAAATTTGAATCACTGGTATTTAAAGCTCATTAAATTCTGACTAATTTAGTTCGATCCAGACAAAACCTCAAGAACGGTAAAGGTCTCCCAACAATTTGACTTATTTTTTATAATTCTAGCACATATATCAATTTGATCAAAACTAACTAAAAAATATTATTGCAGTTTTTATAAAAAAAAATAAATTTATCTTTAAATTTATAAATAAATAATTGTTTTATTTTTAATTCAATTCTTAAAATTACTGTTAATACCCCAAACTATCAACTTAAACACAAACCCACTTGGTTCTGTATTAAAAAAATCTTGCTAATAATAAAGGAATCACCAAAAGCGCATCCAAGGCAACAGTATGCACTGAATTGAACCTAACATCATAACTAAAACTAGGGTTTCTAACATCAGTTATATGTATAAAGAGCAAAAGATGCTATAAAGAATTGATCTACAGGTTAAAAAGGAAACCAACTTATTGAAGTGAACTGAAGAAAGACAGTTGTCGTGAAAGAACTTAAATAATTAATGAAAGAATTCTCCAATTAAAGTTTAATTCTGAGTTTTCTTGAGCTGCAGTTGAAAAAGTAGAGGACGAGGGAGAAGAAGATGATAATGATCATGATGATTTTACACTAAAGAAATTGAATTTAATATTTGAATTTTTATAATATTTTATATTTGTTTCAATATTAAAAATGTTTAAAATTTTGAAATTGATTAAAATGATAATTATTTAAAAATTTAACAATTTATTAAAAATAAAAGTAATTTTTTATAAATGATAAGTTAGTTTTGAACCAATAAGCCATATATATTAAAAGCCACTGGCAGCAATTTTTTACAATCAATGCAAATTCTAATGCAAGCAACACTCAATTTGGAATATCTTTTTGATATTTTATTATTGGTTCATTTCACTAATTTTTCTTAATAAAAATTTTGTTACCATCAATGTACATAAATAAAATATAAGTTCATTATGCAAAATAACTTTTCAGTTTACTTATAATAAAAGAAATCAATTTTTCAATAAGAAATAATGAGGTGAACTAAAAACAAAATAAGTATGAAGTAAAATTGTCAAAAGTTACTGCTATGAGCATTCCTCTTTTATATAAATCTGTAAGTTGGTTTTGTTGTGGAATAAAATAAAAGAATCGTGGAAATTAAATTCGAAATTATTGATCTATGAAATCTCATATGATAAGGACAGAAATTCTCAAGGTCGGTTCAATGTCGGATTTGCTTTTGCTAAAGTCAAAAGGACTAGAGCCCAAGATCATTCCTTTCATGGCACAAAATATTAAATCTTGTAAACAGGAAAAATAAAATTCTAAAGGAATAATAAGTTTTTAATCTATGGACGGGTACTAATTAAAAAGTTGAGAGCGCAGAAAATAAAAAATTCAATTTAGCAATGACTCTTCTTTAAAAAAAAAATCAAATTATTACCAAAAACAAGTTAAACCAAAGGCAAGTAAAAGAAAACTCTCCTAGAAAAAACCCTAAATAGTAGAAAAGAACTGGCTGTAAAAAAAAAAAAAAAAAAATTAAGTAAAAGTTAGTGTAGTTAATAAGAAAGTATTTTTTTCATAAAAAATTAACTTTTTAAAATAAACATTTTAGGAATTTATACATTAAACTAATATGAAAATATATATACTATTAAAATATTTCAAAACGGAAATATAATTTTAGTAAAACAAAACCAAAGATAAACATTTTGTAATTTTATTATTTTATTATGGGTTAATGTATGTCTCTATCATCAACTTCAATTCATTTTCACCAATATATCCTATATTTGAAAGTTTGGCAATTTGGCTTATATACTTTTCAAGTTTTTGCAATTCTATCCATTGTAAAAATGAAGTATACCAATGATGAGGTGGCATATTAACTATGAAATTAATTACACAGCTGAGAATTAATAAATGAAAGCAAAAAAATTAGAAAAAAACAAATCTCAAAACTCACCAGTTTTCAACTGTTAAAATGGCACTGTATGTATAGAACTTTCCAATTCAAGCTGTGTTTAAATTTAGACCTCAGTGATTTTTGTACTACTACCCTATGCAGGATTTTGGCATATATTCTTTCTTTTACATTGCAGGATCCATGGATGGATGCATAGTTTATAGAACCTACTGATGAAAACCATTTATTTATCCAAACATAAACTGCATTTTAACTAAGTCTACAAACGAGTTGAATTACTTATATATATTATTTGAAATTGAAATTGATAAAATTCGTACACTTAAACTTCTTGATTAAATCAGTTGAACTCAAATTATACAAAACTCATCTTGCAAACTTTGTAAAAAAGTTCAAACAAAAATTTGTAAGTTAACTTGTAATTTTAATATATTACTGTAATAAAATTATACTTTCTATAGTAAATAATTTATTTTTAATTTAGGGATAAGTACAATTTTGTACCATGTGGTTTCGTCTGGCAAAACTAATTCTATGATTTTTTGTTTGATATTTAAGCATCCAATATTTTATATATTTTTACACTTTAATACCTTTAGAGCTAATATCATCATTATTTTATAAGAAAATATTGATATAATATTAAATTTCAATGATAATATTGATATAAATTTATTTTATATATGATTTATGATTAATTTAACTAATTGATCACTTTTAAAGATATTATAAATTTATTTTAAAAATTATTTCTTTTTATTCATAAAAAAATTAAAAATACATCTAAACCTGATTCATTGTAATTAGTTGAATGATATATCGCTTATTATATAATTTTTAATATTAAAAATCCATATTATTTTAACATTAAAGCATATATTTAAACAATAATTTTTATAAGGGTATTAAAGTGTAAAAAAATGAAACACATGGTACTTAAATGTTGAAAAAAACCATAGGACTAGTTTTGTTAAAAGGAGAAATATGGTACAAAGTTGTATTTACCCCTTTAATTTATGAATACTTTTAATTTATAAGATATTTTATAAATTTATTTATACTCGGTTAGGTTTGTAAGCAATTTATGAATAATAAATAACATAGTGAAGTTTTGACATAAACTTAATTCGGTAATAAATAAATTAACTTTGGACTACCTCAAATTGGCTAGGCTCAAGTACACCCCTCATGTGTAACTGCTTTTATGGATCAAAGCATCACATAATGTAGATCGTGATTTAAACACAATTTCATATTGTTTAATATTCTTGTTCAATTAAAATAAAAATTTCACTTAGTGTTTTAGAGTTGTGAATACGGAAAGTAGTACAGCCTTTGGTTGTAATTTGCTCGCTAGATAGGTTGCTTAACGCCAAAGATATCAGATTAGATAGATAATTACTGGCTGCAAGAAACTGAAGTGCAACAAGCCAACAACACGTTATATTACAAAGGTAATATGTCACTGTTACAAAAATAAATTACTTGCGTGTAGCCACAAAAGTTAAATAACTTGGATAATTTAAGATATAGGACTCGATATATATAGAAATGAAAAGAAAAAAAAAAAAGTTAAGAATTAGTATGTGTTAAAATATTTTATTTATTTATAAAAATATACAATATTTAACACGTCTAATTATATTTTATTTATTTTCAAAAAATAGAACTCAATCCACTAAATTGATAAATAACTCAACATAATCAACTCAAAAATAATTAATTTATATTTGTACTAATACAATAATAAAATTAAAAATATATATATATAAAATTAAATTGATTATAAATAATAAAAATGGTTAAAGTGTATTGCTTAAGTTATATCAATATTTATTAATTTATTATATTGCATAAATTATATCAATTTTAATTAGTTTATATATCAAAGCTCACATAATTGCACTAACATATCCGTATTGCATAAGATATCTTCATCCATCAAATCCAAGTAGGCTTCCAATTAAAGCATGCTGAACATAAAATCACCGAAAAATCATTAGGCTTCATTACTTGACACACCACTTGGGATGACGATTCCATCAAAATCAATACTAGTAACTTCCGCTATAATTAAATTTTGATATTTCATTTGAAAAAGGAATAATTAATTGATATTTGCCTCTACCATCTTAGATGCAAATAAAGCATTATCGAAAAGCATTAACAGGAGCATATGAGATTAAAATATATATATATATATAATAATATAATGTGTCTTGAATTTAAAATATATATATATATATAGCTTAGTTAGGGTTACCTGTATAGCTGCTTAGCATATCTTGAGGTGCATCTTAAATTCAAGACACATTAAGATGCTAAGCACTTCTACTTCTAAATTAAACTGGCTGGGCTAAAAAATATATATTTTTTATCTTATGCTTATTTTTTACATTAATTAATTAAATTATATTTTTAGCTGATATTAAATAATTCATATATTTGTGATAAATTTTAATAATTTTTGCAAAATATCAAAAAAGATTACTAAATTACTTTCGAAACAAAATAGGTAGTATCTAATTAATTGAATATAAGTTTAGAATATAAAGAGTAGTATCTAAATATATAATTGAATAGTTTGCAGTAACCATTATTACAATCATAAATATATTACAATAATTCATAGAATTCTTCACAAGAAGAACACACTAACATACTACAATCATCTCATAAATTTAAATACTCGAAGCTTCATGATTACCCTTGAAATAAAATAAAGTAACATCAACCTAAAGCAGGAAGAAAGCAAGAAATAGGGAGTAACCAAGAACAGAAGCAATTACATGGAAGGAAGATATTTGAGTTCGGGTGGCAGATGATTTGGGACGGGAGCGGGGAGCAAAGCGTCCCCTTCGTTTGATGTGAATCCCAAGTTTTCTCGTATTATATAAACCGAGGCCGCCACTTTCAGCTAATTGCCTCGCTCTATGCAGAGGCAAGGCAATAGGTTTGTCAAATTGATTTAGAACAAGTTCATCAGCTGAAAAACTTGGAAGAGATTGAGACAGAAAGAGGAGGATAATGAGAAGGGAAGCTGGTGCATATCTACTCGGAGCCATGTATGCTAAGTAAATTGTAGTGTAATGTTTACTAATGGGTCTCGAGAACTTGTCTGACAAGCGTAGGATATCTTGTATGCGGCGGTTGAGGTGGGCCAAAGCCTAGTGTAGTGGAACATTTAAGACTCTTGAGAACCTAAATATATGCTATTGGATCCGGTGGTTAGCACAAGGTGGCGGCAACAGCCTGGCCAAGAGCATGGCACTAAACAGAAAAGGGATTCGCCCAGCCATGCCTAAGGGGCACTTTCGGCAATAAAATAGGGTGAAAAGAATTCACTGGTTTTATTCATATGGTCACTGAAAAGAAAAGGCAATGCCACTGATATTGTCTCAAAAGAAAATAGAAGCGTATAAAGCTCAGGATTGAAAACATTTCCTTTATGGACAATAACGTAAAAGAAAAAAGAAATGACCGTCTAACCGAAAGGATTATCAGATTGCATATACATGCACTCGGTCAAAATAACACAGAAAGATAGATTTCGTATAAGTAAAGCAGCCCTTGATAAAAATATGTCCATCAAGAAAAATACCTGTATTAGGTGGGAACATTGTCCTCACCTACAACCTACTTCACCTAATAATTGAGATAGTATTACAAAAATCACTGCGCAAAACTGGAGGCGCAACATAAAAGCCTACAGGCAATAGAAGATGATGCTTGATACAGTGAGGCAGGCATGTCAAAAGGAATGCAAAAGGGAGATGTGCATCAAATCTTTGAAATGATCGTGTTTAGAATGATTCCTACTCAAATGCAGAATCAATTTCAAAACTTCCAGTTAACTCATGCTTTATTGGATTTTTTAAGATATTAATGCTATGTTCGGACGCCAATATTTGAGTTCTAGATTCGGATTTATAGTAAACATTTTATTTGGAAAATCACATGGATTTGTATTAATGAAAATGTGAAACAAGTTTATAATGAGTATGAAAGGCCAGTTAATGAGTATTGAAATAGCACCTAACTATACGTTATTTGAAATAATTGTATTCAAATTTAATATTTCAAGGTAATTTTAGAATCCTAATAGGGAAATTCTTGCCTACTCAGGTTGCACCCAATGGTTGGATTTGTTACACATGATATAAGTGTTACATTTCTATTGACCAAGTGTAAAACACTCAGAGCATGTGTCACACATCCAACAGTTGGATGCAGTATTCTAAATGTAGGCAAGAATCTTCCTTTCTAATATGCATTGGAAAGAGAGACTTCTGCACAAATAGACAGGAAATACCTACACGCATGTAGCTTATATTCATTTCACAGTCAGCAGAATAGGTTATCAAGGATATCTTGGTTGAGCTTCTGAAATGATGGAACCTGGTACACTTGTTTGGCGAGTAGGCCAATGACTCGATCCATGTACAACTCGTATAGTCCATTTCTGCTTTCGAGAAGTCCTAATGCTTTTCGAGCGTGAAGTAGAGAGATCATCCACTCTTCAAACAGCACTGCAGTGTCATTATTGCATAATCATTTTTCTGCTTTCATATGCACTCTTACAATTGTGTTTTTAGAACATTGAAAATATTCAAAACAGCATTCTTAGATGCAAAATGCCAATACGAATAAAGTCTTAGATATATCTAAAAGGGAAAGGAATATCTGTTGTAAAAAATATATTGCTGATTAAGTGAGTTGAACAATATCCAATGTTCAGTTGGCATGAGCATAATGCAAACATTAAGGTTTAATTCCAATTAATGTGGACATTAGACATGATGCAATCAAAATAAATACCATTATCAAAGCCTTCATCTTTAGGCCAAGTCAACAAGTAATCCGATACCAAAAACTCAATAAGCTGAAGCCTGTAGAAAACCAAAGGACATATCAGAAAAACAAGATCAGGGACAGTACTCTGTAAAGAACCAAATGACATACATTTACATCTTAAATTTATATACCCAATAAAATGAAATTTTGCCACGGATTCACCTATAGAAAACCTTTAAAGTGCACAAATTTTATTTTGTGATAAGAGTAGAACTGTCATCTGGTGGAAGGCATTGCATTGAACTAGAGGCTTCCCTATAAACTTGGTCACAAATTGTTGGACATACGAAAACTTGTTCCACAGACAAAGTTAAAGTGAAACTGCCAAGTGGCATGCAAAAACACATTGAAGCAGACAAGAAGTGATTATCCACGATCAGTTATCGGGAACGTTCCACAGGATGTGGTAGAAGGCTTGATAAATGGACTGATTCAGAACTTGAGAAACTTTGAACACATGATGGAACCAAATCTCAATTTTATTATCATGCAGTTGCAACTCAAAATAGATAAATATACTCAAACAGATATTCGAATGTTCTAATTGACAAGCAGAACAAATGAGTGCAGAAATTAGCATCTCCTGACTGTGAACTATTCCTAAGTTGGAAAATAATGGGCTTTCGCCTTTAACCGAATTAATTTTGGAAAGGGTCATGGACTGGGGATCAGATAAATAATCAAAAATACAAATACTTACAAAATATATAAACACCTATGTATATTTGGAAAAGCATCATCAAACGGATCCATGAACAGCAAATTCTCTGCCAGCACAGAAATCCTTTGAGAAACTGAAAGTAATTCACGTTGCCCAATGTAAGATTCACTTCCAAGCTTGCGGAGCAAGTGTTGAATACGGAACTGGGCATCAGTGTCAATCTTCAATCCTAATACAGTATATAGTCAATCGAAGGAACTTGTTAAGAAAGAAAATACTGCCAATGGTAATATTATTCCAGGAGAAAGATAGAAAAACTGCTTTCAAATGAATAAATCAAAATTTCTACAATAATTGAAAAATGGGATAAAATTTCTCCACCTCTAATGCCATAGATTCAAAAAAGTTCAAAACAAATCATAATTCTAACCATTACTTACCATCTCCTTGTGAAGAACACATCCTTCTTACCAATCGCATAATTAGGCTGCTAATAGTTCCTTCAATGAAGTCTATGTGCTTTCCTGTTGATAACAGGTTCCTCAATGATGCTGCAAGGAACAGAAGGAAAGTAAAAACTGAAAAGAAGTACTATGGGATGTAAGCACAGGAGAAATGACCTCTTGAGCCAGCGTATAAATGAGAAGAAAAACACTACAAATAAACAGTGAAGCATAAACTGAAAGAGCACTCTATGAAACTAAGGTACTAAACAGCTTCTTATGATAAATCCACTAGGACATTATTAAGTTATTAATAATCTTGCAGGTATTCTAACTTCGATCTGGGTCATGTAGTTTGTGCTTTATGGTAACATAACTCTAAGTTAATTAGTGAATATGCTCCTAAGTTGATCAGATCCTGGTTACAACCTACCACTATCCTTCTCATGTTTCATAGTCTGTCCCTTGCATTGCGTGAGTCAATGTAACTAATACTATATTATCTAGCATGACTTGTTTTCATTTAAAAAAAAAAAAAGCTCAGCTAAGTTACGATCATAGAACAATCTGATCGTATGCATAACTTACAAGGTAAATTTTGACATGCAATAAAGCATCTAAGTGACAAATGTCATTTTGGGGAAAAAAAAAAAAAGAAAACAAAAACAAAACAACCAATGAACATATTATAACAGTTGGTTGAGAAACAAAAAATCTACATTCATAAAATAGGTAAAAAAAACAAAATAAAGAGAACCTCATTTATTTTCCATTATAATTTCCAGTGGAATACTCTAAATTGAGGTTCTAACATTCCTGAAACTAATCCCAGTCCACTAAATAAGCTAAATTACTAACAATGACAAGCAATAAGCTACCGAAACAGATACAAATGCTAATTATGTTATAAGAGGAAATATCACTACCTAAAATGAAATCTACAGCTTGATGTGACCAGTTTGCAAAATTAGCCTCTTGCATCTGCAAAACTTTCAGTCATGAAAAAATAGCTCAACTAATAAGTAAATTATACCTGTCTGTATTTACACCCTTACAGGAGAAGCAGAGTCACAAAGCTCCACAAGAAAATCAATGGAAGCTGTAAACTGCTCTGTTTCATCTTCACTATTTAAATCTATAGATCCATTCCATTACAATATAAAAAAAAAAAAAATTCAGTTCAACTGAATCATAAAAAATGCCTGCAAATATAAGAATTTTTGCATAGTAATTAGGTTATACCTGAAAATCGTAGCCGTCGATTTGAACTATCTGTTCTCCTCCTCTCCTTTAATCGCACTAAATAAACCAGAGAAAAAGAGGAAATTATTAGTAAAAAATTCAACTGATAAACAAATGAAAGAAAAAAAATAAGATTGAGATTTGAGAGAGAGACCTTGTCTAAGAAATCTGCGGCGAAGAACGTCGTTGAATCGTTGATCAGAGGCATATGTATCTGGATTAGGACTAATTTTGCCCAAATTATCAAAGAAAAAACACTTGCATGATGCAAGTTGTGCAAACAAATCGCAATGCGAAGCATCTGCAAATTACAAATAATTAAACATATGACTATTATTTTTGAAAAAAGATAATGATAGAGAAAAACCTTCAGCTTCTTTCAGATCTTCTCTGAGTCGAAGAAGCTCCTGTTTCCGCTCCTTAGCCTGCAAATAAACAAACAAACAAATAGCAACACTTATGTACCGTTTTGCTATAAATGCAAGAAACTAGAATGTGTTGGTTGATTGAAAAAAATGGAGAGGAGAAGAAGAGAGACACCTTATGCTTCCAACGAAGGGCGTTGGAATCGGGAGGATGATCATTGGACAAAAGAGGCTGATTGCTTTGAAGAAGCTTTGATCGGAGAAGAGAAATGGCTACTGCGAGCTTTAACGACTGGTCGTCGGTTGCTGCCGTCGCCGCCGTAGTTGTCTGTTCGGTTGAGCACATTCTGTGGAAGATTTTTTGGAATTGATTGGCGCGGGAGATATTTGCTTTTTTTTTTTTATTTGTTTTCTTTTTCCGTTTGATTTTGGGTATTTATATATGGGAAATTCTTGCCTTAAATGTGCGGTAGAAATACTGAGTGTTAACGTTATATGATTAATCAATAAAATGAAATTTTTTGGTGTTTTCTTTTCTGGACTTATATATTTATATTTTAATTTTTGAGATGGAATATCTTTTTTTTTTATGTTCCAATATAAGTTTCCAACATTATCTCTTCTACCTTCCCTATAAATTGTTACACACTTACACTATTTTTGGGAAAATATTATTTTATGGGAGTTGGAGAAAAAATATTTGCAGATTTGCTTTTTCATTTTACAAAAATAAAAGGATATCTTATTTGCTTTTCTTTTACCCCCTAGCTACACTTGTCATTTATGTTTCTTTTTTATCTTGAACAAAAAAAATAAAAAGGAAGAAGATTTTATAACCTAAAAGCAAACAAACCCACAAAAGGAAAACACTGTTCCTTCGAGAGAAGATGAAGGTGCCAATGAAGGAAAGGAATCAGTTAAGCTTTTAGTTGCACAATCATATGATAATCTGATCATGTAATTCTCGCACCCAAAAAACATGCACCTAATAATGATGTCCATAAGCTAAAAAGCCCTCATGCTCTCGGTTAGGAGCTTGCAAGCCTTTCGAGTTGACTTGACTAAATTTGAATTTTTATTATTTTTGAATTTTTACTATATATCTAAAAAATTTAGTTAACTAAAATTTTTATTTTTTATTTTTATATTTTTTAAAAATATATATAATAATTTAATATAAAATACTAAAACAATTAATATTTTTTAAAAATTTTAATTCAGTTTGGTTTTTATTATAAAAATTTGAAAAAATTACATAAAAAACTCCAACCTTTTGGGTATTTACAAATTAAACCCTATTAAATTTTTTCTGTCAAATTAAACCACAAGGTTTCAAAAGTTATCAAAATTAGCCTTCCGTTAGAATTCTCTTAACGGACAGCTGACGTGTCCGTTAGTGGAGTCCATTTTCTGACACGTGGGGCATGCAAGTGCTGCGTGTATTTGAGTAATTACTTAAAAAAACCTAACCTTTTGTTAAACTTGCAAAATAAACCCTAATAAAAATAGTTAAATAATTTTAATTAAAAAAATTTAAAATTTATTAAATTATTAGAATAATTTTAATAAAATAAATAATAGAAATGAGTGTGAGATTCAATACTTTATTATTATTAAAATATTATTAAA
>CATIWO010191373.1:0-36813 GCA_949673435.1 Macaranga tanarius
TTATTTTTTTAAAAAGAAAATAATATTAAAAATTTTAAAAAATAATTTTTTTTAATAATAATAATAATAATAACAACATTTTTAAATCATATCAATTAAATGAGTAACAATTACACTAATAAGCCTAGAAAATTTTCTAGGCTTAAAAAATTACTTTTGCAATACACTAATTATTTTAATTCATACATAATCTATTATCATGATGTTTTTAAAATATTATTATAAAAAATTAAAATGTGAAAAATCATTTAATAGAATATGAATTAATATAAATATTGTGAAATAAATTTAATTATAAAATTAAGTTCTTATTTGCTAATACTCATTTATTTTTTTAAAAAGAAAATAATATTAAAAATTTTAAAAAATAAAAAATTTTCTAGAAAAATTTTCTAGGCTTATTAGTGTAATTGTCACTCATTTAATTGATATGATTTAAAAATGTTGTTATTATTATTATTATTATTTAAAAAATTTTCACTCATTTAATTGATATAATTTAAAATTATTCTTGTTCTTCTTCTTATTATTATTATAAGAAGGGGTAAAGTTGTTAAATACAAATTCTCTAGTTTTTTTTCACCTCAAATTGAGGTGATTACTTTTTATGGCCTAGGAGAGTAATTTTCACCCTATATTGTCTTCTATTTTCTGTACCCCATGAGGTGATTACTTCTTGTGGGTCTAGGAGAGTAATTTTTACCGTATATTCTCTTCTCGTCTCTTTCACTCATCCCTCCAAATAAAAGAAAATTTATTTCCTATTTTCTGTACCCATTTTCTCGCCCTGGAAATTTCTTTTCCCAAACAAAGGGTCAGTGAAGTTTAGAAATGAGGGACCGAATAGTTAGCTGGGATAGCGTTAGTAACTTGCCCGAATTAAAATGTTGATTTTTGTGTTGAAGAGTGTTTATTGCTAGCTAGTAAGCTATAGGAAAAATAGCAGCAGCCAAGCAGGATCCCTCACCAATCTCCATTTACAGGGTTTTTCTCTTAAATTATGATATTGTTTGGACAGAAATGAATTCCCAGATGAGAAATCTCCATTTGTTTCTTCTTCTTCTTTGTGTATTTCTTGGTTCCCAAACAGTCTTTTCCTGGAAAAAGGACGAGTTTAGAAATTGCAATCAAACCCCCTTCTGCAAACAAGCCCGCTCACGCAAGCCCGGCGAGTGTTCCTTAATTGCTCATGACGTTACCCTCTCCGACGGTGATCTCACTGCCAAGCTCCTTCCCAAAAATCGACAACCACAAGAATCAGAACAAGTTCAAGATCAAGAAGAAATCAAGCCCTTGATCCTCTCTCTCTCGATCTATCAAGATGGCATCATGCGTCTCAAGGTGGATGAGGCGGACCCACCCAAAAGGCGCTTTCAAGTTCCCGATGTAGTTATCCCAGAATTCGAGAACAAGAAGCTCTGGCTCCAGAGGATTTCAACGGAAACAATAAACGGCGATGCTGCTCCTTCCTCAGTGGTCTACTTATCGGATGGCTACGAGGTTGTTCTCCGTCATGATCCGTTTGAGGTTTATGTTCGTGAGAAAATGAAGAACTCAAATTCTAAAGAGGTGCGTGTGGTTTCGTTGAATTCCCATCAGTTATTCAATTTTGAGCAACTGAGAGTGAAAAAGGAAGGGGATGATTGGGAGGAGAGATTTAGGAGTCACACAGACACAAGACCCTATGGTCCCCAGTCCATTAGCTTTGATGTCTCCTTTTATGGTGCTAGTTTCGTTTATGGGATACCGGAGCATGCCACGAGTCTCGCCTTGAAGCCTACCAGAGGTCCTGGAGTCGAATTTTCTGAGCCTTACAGATTGTTTAATTTGGATGTTTTTGAGTACATACATGACTCGCCTTTCGGCCTCTATGGCTCCATTCCTTTCATGATTGCACACGGTAAGACCGGAAAAAGCTCAGGATTCTTCTGGTTGAATGCGGCTGAAATGCAGATTGATGTTTTAGGAGATGGATGGGATGCTGAGTCTGGGATTTCTCTGCCTTCTGGGCAGAGCAGGATTGATACCTTTTGGATGGCAGAGGCTGGGATTGTTGATACCTTCTTCTTTGTGGGTCCTGGGCCCAAGGATGTCGTCTCTCAATACATCACTGTCACTGGAAAGCCTTCAATGCCTCAGCTCTTTGCAACTGCTTATCATCAATGCAGGTGGAATTACAGGGATGAGGAAGATGTTGAAAATGTGGATTCCAAATTTGACGAGCATGATATTCCTTATGATGTTCTTTGGCTTGATATTGAGCACACGGATGGAAAGAGGTACTTCACATGGGATCCTGTGTTGTTTCCACATCCAGAGGATATGCAAAGGAAGTTGGCAGCAAAGGGAAGGCATATGGTGACTATTGTTGACCCTCATGTTAAGCGGGATGAGTCCTTCTTTTTGCACAAACAGGCTACTGAGAAGGGTTATTATGTGAAGGATGCAAATGGGAATGATTATGATGGATGGTGCTGGCCTGGTTCATCTTCCTACTTAGATATGTTGAATTCCGAGATAAGATCGTGGTGGGGTGACAAGTTCTCCTACAAAGATTATGTGGGTTCCACCTATTCGCTGTATATTTGGAACGATATGAATGAGCCTTCTGTGTTCAATGGCCCAGAGGTATGCTTCTTTATTATTATATGAGAGTCACTCATTTTCTTTATATTCATAACAGTTCACAATAGATGTTTTATACATAGCTTTTTGCATACTTGTGAAATTCGTGATTGATATGCTTGCAAGTTGTACCTCTAGTTCTTTGACAATTAGCTTAACAGAGGCGCATGCATTTTTTTGGAGGCTTCTTTGCAAATAACTGTTAATTTCTATAGGGAATGTCTTTTTTCTGCTTTTAATGCTATTGATGCTCCGTGACCATTTTAATGCTATTGACATTACATGAGCTTTCATTGCCAACTATGTTATTTTTATTAAAACAGTGTTACATACCTTCATTGCCACGCTGTTGCCCCCTTTTAGAGATTTGAGCATGATGTGGATGTCATGTTTGATGTCCTGATTTTTCTAAGTTGGAAGATTATAGAAAGTAACCAAACTATCCTAATATGAAAATTGACAAAAACATATGAATTTTCAAAATTTAGTAGTATATTTGCTAGAATTGTTTTCCCTAGGCTATATCATGATTTTAGTTACTGGTAAAAAGATTAATTTTGTGTTAATGCTTCTGTTTTATTTATTTACTAAAGGCAAAAATCCCAGAGTTTGGTGTTTTCTCTCTCTTTGTTTGTATTGAAAATTTAATCAAGTTACTATTTTTTGTTGTAAAATTTTGATATTTACATCTTAGTGTGTATAAACTATAGACAATTTGATAAGCCATGCTTTTTTTTTTTTTTTTATCCACACAGAAGGATAATTTTATTTTTGATAATTTTTTTCTAAACAACGAGTAAGAGTTGATAAGAAAAACTCCATAATGTCTGACTTTTGGAATCAGTTATTGCGAACTCTATAGGATCCCTAACTATTTACTTCAATAGCTTACAAAAGCACATTTGTTAATTGTTCCAATTGCTGAGGACTGAACAATTAACAGATATTTTGATTGCTGAACTAAATTGTCCATGGTATTCCATCCGGAGATCATATGTAATCGCTTATGTGGATTGAGGTATCTGTTAGTAGTTCAACTAATAGGGAAGCATTACTCTTACTAGAATTTAGAAGGTATCTTCTTTTTTGGTATAATGCATTTCTAAAAGGTGTGCCACTTTCGTCTAAAAGGGAATTTAGAGAAGTAGCTTGCTTATTGTCTCTGTAGCTCACCTATGCAAATCTAAATGGAATTCAGCAGTATTCTTGCTGAGGTTGAATTCCTGTTGAAGATTTTGGAGATTTCAAATATGACTTCTACTCATCGTATATGCGCAGAATTCACTAGAATTTTATTTGAATGTCATTGGGTTTGGAGTGCTATTTTCATGGGGTTTCAATCAAATGTGGAAAACTCTGAAAACTTTCCAGGTTGTGCTTGATGTACTAGTTGTTCCTACCCTTGCTTCAGCTTGATCAAAATTTTCCTGAATTTTAGATCCACTTACACAGCAATATTTTATTAATGCTCTAGCAACCATCTATTATTACAGCTGTCAAATAAAATAACTTTTATTGTTCAAATGCTTATGCATGGTAACTCTCCTTTTACCTTTAAATTTTGTATGATATAAAACTAAAGAGTGTAATGCATGGAATGTTAAAAAGTAAATGTGTATTCTATCTAAAGCTGAGGTCCCAAAGTTCCATCTAATAAATCTGTTATTGATTGGTCAGTGGAAGGACTGAAAGTTAAATTTTTGGGAACTTCATGATACAAGTTAGAAAAAAAATGATAGGACTTTACAGCATATGTGCGTAACCTTAAGGGTGCTTTTTATTAATTTGGATTATAGAATTTCACAAAACAAAGGGTCCAGAGGAACTGAACTATATGTTGTGATAAGGTGACAATGCCAAGAGATGCTTTGCATTATGGAGGCATGGAACACCGTGAGTTGCATAATTCCTATGGGTATTACTTCCACATGGCAACATCTGATGGACTTTTGAAGCGTGGAGATGGCAAAGACAGGCCTTTTGTTTTGTCAAGAGCATTCTTTGCTGGAAGTCAAAGGTATGGAGCTGTTTGGACCGGAGACAACACAGCAGAATGGGATCACTTGAGGGTCTCAGTTCCAATGATTCTGACACTTGGTATCACTGGAATGCCATTCTCTGGTAAGCATGATATCTTTGTTTTGATAATGTCTAGCACCTCGTTTCTTTGATAATCACAAATGACCTTTTATCCTCTGCTTCCCTCCTTTAGGTGCGGATGTTGGTGGATTCTTCGGTAATCCGGAGCCTGAATTACTAGTTCGCTGGTATCAACTTGGTTCTTACTATCCGTTCTTTCGAGCTCATGCACATCAGGACACTAAGAGAAGAGAACCTTGGCTGTTTGGGTACATTTCTTACCTCTCAAGTGGTTGGTTACACAATTATAGACTATTCATGCTATGTTTACTTCTTCTTCTTCTTATTTATTTATTTTTTATTAAAGTTGGTTTTGAATGATGATTATTTAACATATATACAAACTAAGTAATGGATTCACAGTATTTCACGAAAGGATGTTGTGATGTGAATGACATGTGACAAAGTAAAAAGAAAAAGTGATTGGTGATACTATGAAATTGTGATTTGAGTTACATTTGAGGCCAGGCATGGCCCAATGCACAAGCCCTAGCTCCTTAATCATTGAAAGGCTGGCATGCATAGCAGTGTGTGCCTTACTGTTGAAGGGCAAGACATGCATCTGGGAACCCCACAGTCTCTTAATCTGCATCTGCTTCTTTTCCCTTCTTCTTTTAAGTGTTGTTTCATCCATAAATTTTCAATGTTGATCAGACTATGCAAATGAGCTTAGCATGACCTCATCCATAACTAATCAATTTGAAACAAGAAGAAAGAAAGAAGCTCATATAGCATTAGATCAGACACAAATAGCCTATACAAGGGAACTTTTAATATTGTTAGGGCCCCTGAACTTCTCATGCCTTGTTTACTGATAGCTTAGACTTTTATTTTTTTGATACATTAAGGACTTGTTTAATGTTAGTTTCATTTCTGTCACCTAACAACAGTTTATGGGCTGAATAACCAAAACTTTAAATTTTTTTTAAAAAAAAGTTCAGGTGCCCTAAAAATGGGTTCTGCCAAATTAAGCATAAATATACTGCAACTTTCCTTTTCTTGGAATGTTGAACCCATTTGATATTTTTGAGGGTCTTGAGCTTTTGGACACATAATGCAGTCTACAAAGAAGCACCAATTGACGATATATTATTGCATAGAGGAGGAACTTGGAGATATATTGGATATTTGCATGGTGTTTGTGAGGTAGTCTGATCTGATGGTAAATGTGCTACAAACCTTGGTTATTTATTGCTGCTAGTTTAACAGTAATTTGTCACCAAGTGAATTTTTATTTTACTCATGAATTCAATTATACTTGTAAAAGAATCTTGTATGCTCCAAAGGTATTGTTAAGTCTGCTGTTTCTGAATATATAAATCAGTCTTGGAGTCTTAGCATTTTTAAATGATTGCAGGGAGCGAAATACTGAGCTTATTAGGGAGGCCATACGCGTTCGTTATATGTTGCTCCCTTATTTTTACACATTATTTAGAGAAGCAAATGCTAGTGGTATTCCTGTTATGCGTCCTTTGTGGATGGAGTTCCCTTCTGACGAAGCTACATTCAGCAATGATGAAGCTTTCATGGTTGGGGGCAGTCTTCTTGTGCAAGGAATCTACACTGAGGTGATATTAGAACCATATGTTTCTTTAGTAATTTACCCCCTAATACACTAGTGGTGGCTTGGTATTTTAAAATACACTAGTAACATCCTCTCTCCCCTACCTGGGGTTTTGTTCTATTAGACTAAATCTCCAGTAATATTCATTAATTAGTTAACTGGTCAAGAGATTAATTTGATCCTTCAACTTTTGACACAATATCAAACTCAAACAAAATGAATTTTAGTCATTTGGAATAAAATATTTATTTTTTACTTGATTTATTCTAATATTTGACAAAAATAATGATTATTTGTTTAGTTATGCATTAATGCATATAAAATATTTTTACTTTTATTTTATGGAAATATATTTTTGTTTAAGATTTTATTCCGTTAGATTGAATCCCCCTTATGGTAATTTTATCAATTAGTTAATTGATAAAGTGATTAATTTGAAAATTTAAAAATTCAATTTGATCCACCAACTTTTGACATAATATCAAAACTTGACCAAAATGAATTTCTAGTCATTTGAAATAAAATATTTATTTTTAACATAATTTATTATTATATTTGACAAAAGTAATGAATATTTTGTTTATTTTTGACATAAATAATATTATATGAATTAAAAAAAAAGAAATACTTTTACATTTAATTTATGCAAACGTATTTTTGTACTTTTTCTATATTTATTTTGACTACTTCCTTCTAGTTTTTCTGCTTTTTAATCATGACTTGTGTTATTAACACTTACCAGCAAGCTAAGCACGCATTTGTCTACTTGCCTGGGAAAGATTCTTGGTATGACCTCAGAACTGGAACTGCACTCAAAGGAGGTAAAACACACAAGTTGGAGGTTTTAGAGGAGAGTGTTCCTGCTTTCCAAAGGGCTGGAACTATTATACCAAGGAAAGATCGGTATCGTCGAAGCTCCACGCAGATGGTGAATGATCCTTATACTCTGGTATGTAACTGATATCTGATTCTTTTAGGAAATGCTTGCAATGCCTTACAAACTAGGTTTTGGCATTTATGAATGTTAATATTTTACCCTAGTAACCATTTCTGCTCTTGGAATTGGAGGGGGTTATAACATTAATTTGTTGACATGGTCATAACATATTTTGTTACAGGTAATTTTGTAGCCTCTTTATCATTTCTCATGATTTTGCTCACCTTAGCCATAGCATTAGTTGTCTAATGCAGACAAGGGAAAGTTTAATAGAAACAAAGTTTAAAGGGATTTAGTTTCTTTAGTTTGTTGCAGAAATTTCAAATCCTTACGGTTTAGGTTTAGATTGAGTCTATAAATACCAATATTTTGTTTTATTCAACTTATTCAGATTCGAGTTTAATAGAATTAATGGCTTTTTTGCTATTTCAAATTGTGTGTTTCACTTCAATCTTAGGTGTTCCTAAAACCTTGTAGATATAACTCTTAGAAGCCCTTCAATCATTTTTTATTATTTTTCCTCTATTTTCAAATTTAGACCTGTAATTGATCAATTGATTTCAGCCCTTGAAACTTTTTACTTTGTTATGACCCTAAAAGAATTTCAGTTAAGGGCTCATTAGAGAGAACTTTACGATCTTTGAACTTTAGGAAAATTTATAGGTAAAATATCACCCAATACTAACTTTGACCCAATAATTTCATATTTACAGTGGCTTTTTTTATTTTTTTTTATTTTTAACAGTAGCCTTATCGTGTTTCATATAATACATGTTTTTAATTTTTTCTTTTCATTTTTACGTTCTTCCTCCTCTTTTCATTCTTCATGACTTCTCCCAAATCTATTGTTATCTTCCTACCTTCTCCCAAACTCATCACTAACAATAATGAGATTTGCAAAATTAACCCTGCTAACAATAGATTTCCACCAGCTGAAATTTGAAAGAATCAGAATTAGGTTAAAAAAAAAAAAAGCTCAAGTGGCTATAATCGATCTTTGCTTGCAACTTTTGTGGGTGTCTTTCTTATTCTTCTTCTTTAATAGGTCACAAATCGTCAAGAATTGTAATGGGCAAGTGTCAAGTTTCATTCTTTTTAGTTATCGATACTTGGGTGATTCTTGAATTCTATTTTTTTTTATCATTTTATTTTGGAATTTGTGTTTCTGGAGTTATGGATGTTAATGGATTTTTGCTAATTCATGGGTTCTTGTTGATTTGGTGAGTGTGTGTTGTGATGTTATTTGTTGTTCTTTTGGTTGCTGGAGGATTATTGTTAGGTTGTTATTGGGTTGTTGCTGTTTTATGGTTATTGAAGGGTTGCTGTAAGGTTGTTGTAAGGTTGTTTTGATGCTATTTGTTATTTTTTGATTGTTGAAGAGTTGTTGTTAGGTTGTTGAAGGGTTGTTATGAGGTTGTTTTAATGTTATTTATTATTATTTATTTTTTGTTTTTTTGGGATGCTGTTGCTGTTCTTGTGGTTATTGAAGGGTTGTTGTAAGGTTGTTTTGATGTTGTTTGTTATTTTTTTGGTTGCTGAAGGGTTGTTGTCAGGTTGTTCTTTGGTGGTTGTTGTTTTATGGTTGTTTTTGGATTTTTGTGAGGTTGTATGTTTTATAGTTTTTATTGGTGGTGGTTGTTGTGAAGTTGTTGTCTGTACATGAAAACAACTACCGTATTTTCGAAAAAATTATTGTCAACACAATGCTTTTGAAATAAAGAAAAAATCAACCATATTTTTGAAAAAATTCTGTGTTTTGGTTGTATCTGTAAACTTCCCAACTATATGCTTGTCTTATTCCATATAGAAGTCACCTTTAAATAGTTATAAGTGAGTAAATTAGTCCCTAACTTTGAAACCCTTCTTTCCATAATAAAAAACTTTAATAGGAAAATTCTAAGAATCAATTAACATGTTTAGAGAATTGGTTAACTACCACAAAAAGGACGCTTTTGCCATGAGGAGAAGAAGTTTTTCAACAAAATTTATGGAGATATCAAACCAAAGTTGATTTCGGATAGGAATGGGTTGCTGGAGACCCAAAAGATGGAGATACTCCATTTTATGGCATTGGCAAACTAAACAAAGCGTGAACGAATTCTTGAACATCACACTTCCCTACTCAATCAAAATCTGAAGCAAGTCTGTGGAGTCTTTTGATACCCCTAATGATGTTGATTGTGAATGGTAGCCTACCTTGAATGAAGGGAGAATCTTTGGACAAAATAGACTCCATCCTTATTATTAACCCATCACAATTCCCATTGTCTGAGTTGTTCCTGCTTGAATCTGATTCCTTGATTGCTATAATTCTACTGAATTCATAACCTCATTACCAATGTCTTAAAAAATGTCCAACTGAGGTAATGAAATTGCAGCAAGCAAGCCTTGGTCATCTAATTCTCAAGACAATGCATCATACATAACATTCTTTTTCCAGCCTGGTTTTCTACAATTTGTATCCCATCAAAATACTAACCCAGTGTTGTTGAGGAGAAGTGATGATGCATTGCTCAAGAAGGAACTTGAGACTAACATGGCCAGAGAAGACAATAAATGGTTGCTCTCGTAAATAAGGATGCCAATGGAGGACTACCTTGGTCAAATCAATCAACTCTCTCATAAGCTGGCAATTTACGACTTCTAAGAGTCAAGGAACAACTAAAATAGGGAACCCCCTCGCTGAAGTAGTGCACCGATGTCGCTATTGGAAGCATCACATTCAACTATAAAAGGGCTGCAAGAAGTCTAGAAAAGCAAGAACAGAAGTGCTGGTCATTGCAGCTTTGAAATTTTCAAATGACTAACAAATAGTCAATGAAATTTTTCAAAAATGTATATCACTTGGCTGCAAAGTTTTTGAAAGTTTTAAAAATTTTTAGGCCTGTAGATTGTTTTTATAAAAAAATTAAGATTTTTTTCAAAAAATTTTAAGATTTTTTTTTTTTTTTTCAATTTCTTAAAAATTTTCTATAGGCTTAAAAGTTTTCAAAAAAAATTTAAGAACTTTACCATTGAATGATATATATTTAAAATATATGCTCATCAATTTTATTAGTTAGAGAAAATAATTTTTCGTTAGTCAATTGGTAAAATTAATTTTTTTTTATAGAATTCGGTTGTAATTTTCTTTAAAAAATGTCTAATATTGTCAAGTTTTAAAGGAGAAAAATTATATTGGAACAAAAAAACAACGTTGAAGGTCCAAAGTCAACTTTAGGTTATAATTGAGGTCTAAATTAACCGTTATCCCGTTATTTATTTTATTTTATTTTATTTTTTGTGGTTGGACATGGTTGATTGCCTAAAATAAGTATAGAAAAATAGCACAATTAGTGTATGACCATTTTCATTTTAGTTTTTTTTTTTTTGATAAAATATCTTTCCTTTTTTTTTGTTTTTTTTACCATCTTTCTTCTACTTTGCTAAACCTAGAGCTTGCAACAAATATTTGCCTCCTTCAACTTTTATTCTGTTAACATTGAAGGACTTCCATTAGGATTAGGTAATTTATTATGTTAAGTGCTATATGAAAGGACAAAAATATCTTTTTAAACAATATTATTACTATAATTAATTATAAAATACATACATTTTTTCACTTACTAATTATATGGTTTATAAAAAAAAGAACTATTTCACTAGTGTTTTATAGTTAATTATAGTTTTTTTTATTATTTGAAAGGGCATTTTAGTCAAAATAAAAGTTAAGAGAGGTAAATGTTCGATTTTTAAATAAAAGGGAGATAAGTGTTAATTAGATTAAACCTCAAGGAGGAAAATGTAATTTGCTCTTTGTTATATTTAATGATGGTATACAACTAAAGGTTGGCTTGGGTTTTTAAAATGGCCAACATTTGTGAAGATAGAAACATATAAAGGAAATATTGTACCTACATATCATTTTTGTGGGGTTAATTGTCTGGTTAGTCACCAAACTATATTTTTTTAAAATTGTCACAAAACTTCAATTTATGGCTTTTTGGTTACTAAAGTTTTATTTCAGTTTCATGCGTGGTTTTTTTTAAAACTTTTGAACCTTGAATTTTGTTGAATAACAGTTTTAGTCCAAATTTGAAGATATTTTGCAAATAAGTCCATATTTTCTATATATTTATAGAAAATAAGGAAATATCTGAAATTTATTTTAAACATCTAACCTTTCATTCACCAGTATGCCTACTTCAATTGCTAAGACTTGTCTCTTATATGTTGAATCACCAAGTATTCATTTAGTATGGAATTGTTCAAAAAGTTGGTTCACTTCATTTTGCACATTGTTGAATGAAGTCAATCCCGGTAGATTATTAGAGTTTGAACTTTATGTTTTATTTTTCATTAAGCTTTAGTGCTTAAATTATGAGTAAAAGAATCACTTCTTAAGATAAATTTTAAATATTTCGTTATTTCCAATAAATGTAATATAAAATATGGACTTATTTGTAAAATATCTTCAAATCAGGACTAAAATGGTTATTTAGCACAATTTAAGGGTCAAAAATGTTAAAAAGAACTACGCGTGAAACTAAAATAAAACTTTAGTAACCAAAAAGTCATAAATTGAAATTTTGTGATAAATTTGAAATTACACATAAAATTTAGTAACCATTGGAACAATTTACCCGTTGCTGGGTAAGTTATTCAGATGATCATCAAATTTTGTACTTTGCTACAATTTGGTTCTAAGACTTCAATTTGTTTCTTTCTATTTCATAACATATATTTAGATTTTACAGGAGGTACCTTAACATATTCTGGCTAAATTTGATGACGTGAAATTCATAATTACTACGTCATACACCATATTTTTAACTCGTTGAAGGCATGACATTTGATATTGCCATTTCGGTTGTCATGTTAGCAAATTGAGTTGGAAAATGTTAAGGTACTTGTGAAATATAAATGGGATAATGACCCCACAAGTCCTGCAACTTTTTAAATTTTTCAATCAAGTCCTAATTTTTTTTTTTTAATTGAGTCCTCAAAGCTTATAAATAATTTCACGCAAGTCCTCCTCTGTTAAATCAAACAGAATAGCTTATGTGTCAGTTAAACCTCATTAATTTAATATAAATTTGTAGCCAACTCAGCTTATTGTTTTATGTCATCAACCACCTGTACATATAATTCCACCTCAGCTTTTCTCCTGCAAAACACCATGGTGAAACCACGCAACAATCATCAACTAATGAAGCTTGGTTTGATAGCGTCGATTCATCAACATCCATTAACAACCATCAATCGATAAAGCAGATCAACAAGGAGGAAATATGTAAAAGTAGCACCCAATATATTTTTATACCCTCATTCATTTCCCCTAATAAATCTCAGCTCAACTCCACCGCCATTGTTGTTTTACTGCTTTCTTCACCAATAGCAGCATCTCCATTCACATCACACTATAACTCACCAAAACTAACATCATAGCTCCCAAATACCACCATTATTATCAACAAAATTAAGACCACTACCACCAAATCTAACAATATAAAAATCAACAACAATATATAAAATTGGCTAATAACATCAATAAAGAGTCTATCTTGAAAAAGAATAAAAAGGCAACAAAAAAATTGAGTCAGTAATGAGAATGATGATTCTTCACCCTCTTGCACTATTCTTCTTCCAATAACTCCTGCGATCTTGCGATGAAGCTGCTCACTAAACAGGAATGCTCCTTTGCAAAACCTAATAACCAATTTCAAAAGCCCCAAAGAAAAAATTAACATGAAGTAAAACAACTTTTTAATTTGTATAACAATTAAACTACCTTTTTATCCCAAATCAGACCTAAAAAACCTAACAAGCCCTTCAATAGCTTCCCTCTTATTAAATCCTTTTGACACCAAAACCAATAACTGAAATGCAAGTGAAGGCAAATCTTACAAATCTATAACCTTCAATCCATTAAACAATAGAAGAGAAGAAAGAAAGAGATGAGTGTAGGTTGAGAGTGGAGATGATAAAAGAGAAGAAAGAGTGAGTGTGTAATCGGTGATGGAGGTTGCAGGCGTCGGTATAGGAAGATGATTTAGAGAGTTTGCAGGTGTCGGTGTTGTTGTTTTTTTGCTGAGCTGGTGGGACACATATTCTGTTGTTTTTTTGCTGAGTTGGTGGGACGCATCAACATATTCTGTTAGATTTAACAGCGATGGACTAACGTGAAATCATTTAGAAAGTTTGAGGACTCAATTAAAAACAAAAATTTTTTTAGGACTTGTGGAGTCATTATCCCAATATAAATTATAGAAAAAGGTATAATTTAGTATTTTGTGGTTTAAGCATTCAATTATTAAGGAATTGTGGTTTTTTTTTTTTTTTTGTGGTTATTCAGTAATTTATAATTTTATTTTGGGATACATTGTAATCTCTTTTCTGATGATAAAAGAAAATTAGTCAACTTCTTATAACTTTAACTTTTACTTAATAGTAGTGTCATTGTGAATCCTTTTATAAAGTAAAAATATAAAAGAAATATTTTTTTACATTTTTTTTCTGAAAGATATTTTTTTACATTTTTTTTCTGTTATTGTTACCACCTAAAACTAACATGAACAAACTTATCATTTCTTCATCCATCAAATAATTTGCAGTTTTAAATTTTTAAATGATCAAGGAGAGAGAAATTATAATTATTGCAAACCATAGATCTCATAATATTAAAAAGTTAAAATCACAAGGTACCAAAGGATTGCAAAAAAAAATCTCAAATCCCCAATAATAATACCATAAAACCATAGGGTATTTTGTTTAAAGTTTTTCCTAAACTAAACATAGTTAACAAGAAAATTTTTGAAGTTTTGGAACCAAATTGTAACAAAGTACAAAGTTTGTTGACCATCTATACAAATTACCCGTTTGTTGCTTCAACCTCTGAGTCATATTTTTATATTTATACCTGTTAACTAGTTTGACCTGAAAGTTCCTAAACCTGCCTTTCTTTTTCCCATCCCTTTTCTTTTGTTTCTTGCCACACAATATGTAAGAAAGCAGAAACACTATGGACCTGTATTAAACAATGAGGTTTGTCGACTGGACAAGAGTGTGGATCTTTCCACAAGAGGCTGATAAAGCTGGGGTATTTACTGTTGAAGTGTTCTTTCCATCCCTTTTCTGGTTTATTTCTCTTCATGGGTTTAGAAAATGCAGGTCTTTTCCGAATTTTATTTATTTTAATTTTTTTTAAGATAACAAAATTAGGTATTTTAGGTAAATCACATCACTTGCACGTGGCAAAAAGACAGGACAAGCTAAGGTAAAAATGGGACCCACATATGCTTAGTCAGCAGCAATTCAAAATTGGCTGGTAGCATTTGGATGTATGGTAATTTTAAAGTTTAGACATTTAGTTGAATAAAGCAGAAAAGTCTAAACATCAAAATAGCAAAAATAAAAAAATTTAGACACTGCAATTTTTCCAATAAATATTTCTCTATTCATTATGAGCAATGAAGCATCTGTCATGGGTGCATTATTCTCTAAGTATCTAGTTTTGTATCTGCAATCATTTTTCAATTATTTTGGAACTATATTGTCTAGATTTATTTAAGCTTGTAGTAGTGATTTAGTAACTGAACCATCAACCAAATTTCTAGTCAAGACCTAATTGTTTGGTAATGATTTTTTTTGTTTTAATCAGAAACCCTGATCCTTAGGTCAATTGTGCTTGATTTGGTTTAAAATGACTCTTCTAGGACAGATTGCCTAGTATTTTGCTACACTTTTCTTTACCTCAGATATCTAGCAGTCATTTTACCTCTTTTGTTTTTGGTATGAGCTGCCATTAATTCTGACTTGCTTGTCTTCATAGGTAATAGCTCTAAACAGTTCTCAAACAGCTGAAGGTGAGCTCTACATTGACGATGGTAAAAGTTTTGAATTTGTGCAAGGGGCCTACATCCATCGTCGCTTTGTGTTCTCAAATGGAAAGCTTAATTCTATTAACTTGGCTCCCGGTAGCAGTGGCAAATCTCAATTTTCTTCCAAATGTGTCATTGAAAGAATCATTCTGCTAGGGTACTCCTCTCCTGGGGTGAAAGTCGCACTAATCGAACCAGCAAATCACAAGGTGGAATTTGAGCTTGGGCCACTTAGGCTTCAAGGTGCTGGTGGTGCAAGTGGAGCTTCTGCCATAACAATTCGTAAACCAATGGTTCAAATTGCAGAGGATTGGACCATAAAAATTTTGTAAGAAACTTTTCAGTTTTTTCACTAAAAGGAGAGAAATATTCTCAATCAATTTGTAGGATGTCGGAATCAACTGAAAAATTAGAATTTAAATTCATGGTTATACTGGAACATAAATGCATAATTTCAGTGCTTTTGGTGGATGCTGAGCGTAATTGGCTCTTGTTCGGAGGATTTAAGTCGTACGTTTAGTAGGGCTCACAATTCCTCTTACTGGCTCACAACGGGCTGTGTGGAGACATTGGTACGACACATAAATGACCAATTTGAATATGATCAGGTTAACTAATTGTGTTAATATTTCAAAACTAAACACGCACACGTTTAAAAAATTTTCGGCATTTCCTTGTTTAAATTTATACAGGTCAACATATTTAAAAATATTAAATGTACTAATCTGTTATATATATATATATATATATATATATATATATATACAACACAGTAGTATACAACACGAGATCTTTCTATTACGCTATGTTTGGGAGAGCGTTACGGAAGGGAAAGCTTGGGGAAGGAGGGGGAGGGTAAGCATTTACCCTTGTTTGGGAAGATGGGTGTAAACGAAGGGGATGAGGAAAGGAGGGTAAGAGAGAACCATCCGTACAATATTTTTTTCAAATTTTGCTCTCCCCGATTTGGGGTTTAAGGAGGGTAAGTAAGGGTTTAATTTTCTTTTTTTCAATATTGTCCTTATTATTAAGTTAAAATTCCAAAATTGTCATAACATCTTAAAATTTCAAGATTGTCTTTATTATTATTATTATTATTATAAAATAAATATTACTGAAAACAAATTAAATAATAATAATAATATTATTATTATTATTATAATTATAATTATAATTATAATTATAATTATTTAAGTTAAATAAAAAAATTTTATTGAAAAAAATTTATTATTATTATTATTATTACTATTATTACTATTATTATTATTATTATTATTAAAGTTAAATAAAATAAATATTATTTAACATAACTGAGGGTATTTATGTCCTTTAAATACATAATCCATTCATATAACCCTTACATCACATCGCTTCTTCCCAAACAACAGTTAAATAATATACATTCCTTTCCCTTCCTTACCATTCCTTAATTAACCATGAACTCACCCCATCCAAACAGAGTGTTATTGGACTCGTTTTTATAAAATAAATTTAAATTAAAAAAATTAATATGATATAAATATTTTTAACTTTAATATTTTTCTCTTCTAACAATACTTCATATATTATTTTTAAATTATAATTAATCAATATAAAATAAAATTTTAAATACATTATTTTATTTTATTTTAATAAATATATTTATATCTTTAATATTTTTCTCTTCTAAAAATAATTCTGATGCGTCCCACTAGTTATCTAACAACTAGGATCCGTAACAATCTATTGGGATCGTTGCCCAATGATCTATCTAGTATAAACTTTAATAGGAATTAGCAATACTAGCTATCTAACAACTAGCACCTCTAATTATCAGGGTTGAAATTGCAACACGCTCGAAGCAAATTCGGATTTTAGCTCTCGCAAGAACTCAAGAAAATTCAATTAACAATTTGAGTAAAATCAATCAACTACTTAATAATGATGTTTGATACAAGTATTTATAGACTTGTAATCCTAAACCTAAACTTATTCTGAAAAAAACAACTCTTTTGGAATAAACAACTATAATTAAACACAAATTCTAATTAGTAAAGAAAACATAAAGAAAATCCTAATTAGACAAAAATTCGTCATTGAGACAAGGGCGTGTGCGTGTGATCCTAGGTATCAAAATGAAAGCTTTTTTTTTTTTTTTCCGGGGGGGGGGGGGGGGGGGAAGGGGGCAAGTGATAAAAAACAAAAAAAAAATCCTCTCTACACCTCAATCCTCTTTGCTACTCATTCTATACACTTTTTTCACCCATTACTATCAAAAACCCTCTTTTTCATTATCATCCAATCTATTCCAGAACTAAAATCACCCATAAACACTAAACCAAATCAAACCCATTTCTATAACCCTTTTTAATTTCAATCTTAATCTCTTACTTTTGGCGAGTTTTTAAGCCATTTTTGAGGCTAATCTCTTTCAAAAATACCTTATTTGTCTACTAGAGTCTTTGTTCTTGTGTATGGAGCCTTGATTTTTCAAAAATTTAAATCAAACGTGCAAAATCAGGACCCATTGGTCTGCCAAAGCTTTAGCCTTGGCCGACTGTTCATCCTGGAAAACCGGCTATTCAAATTTTTTTAATGATTTAAATGTTTTTTTGTTCAAAAGAACTCTAAGGATGGTGATATGGACGTGACCAAGCTTGAAGATGGTGATGGGATTTGCATTAGTGATAGCTTGGATGAGCTTGATGGAGAGGACAACAAGAAAACCAAAGATAAAGCTAAGGATCCATTAAGCTGAGAAATTTTCACTCATGCACCAACCAATACCTTTTTTCCACCACTATCTGGGTTTGGTAAAGGGTTTATTAAGAACTGGTTATGGCTGTTTAAAGTTGTTTTGGTTTGAAAAGGGTAAGACATGCATTATTTAGTTTTTGGGTAAGGGTTTAGAGTTTTGAAAGGTCTTGAATTAGTTTGAAAGATAATTTCTCACATCAATCTCTTACAATGGCAAGATATTTTTATGTTTTTTTATCGTCGGCCTAATTTTAAAAATGATCCCCAATACTATTGAAGAAAACTTTATCTCCCTATTTGTATTGCAATTTGACTAAATCATTGTAACACAATTTTACAACTTTTCTACCATATATACTATTAGGGGTGAGCAAAAAAAACTGAAAACCGACTAACCGAACAAAACCAACTGGTTCAGTTCGGTTATATAGGTTCGGTTTGGTTTCAGTTTTTGAAAATATATAACCGACTGGCTCAGTTTGGTTTCAGTTTTCAAGTTGAAAAATCGAAAATAACCGAACTGACCGACTCACATATATATTTATTATAAAAATATTAAATAAAATATATTAATTAGAAAAAGTATATGAAAATATTAAAATTATAAATAAAAAATATTTTTTTAGTTATATAATTAAAGAATAAGCTTTAAAAAATTATAAAATAATAAATAAAATATAAAAATTTTATTTAAAAAATAAAATTAGTTAACTGAATAACCGACCGAACCGAATCAGTTTGGTTAATTTTGATTTCTTTCTAGTTCGGTTTGGTTTCGATCAGAATTTTTTATTGATTGGTTTTGATGGTTCTTTGATCGAACCGACTGAAACGGACCAATTATCAGCCCAACTACAACTGCGCTCGCAAATAAATACGACAAAACGTAGAATCTTTTTTTTTTGTTTTTAAATATATATTCCCAATATAAAAAGACACTTTAAATTTACGATGCACTTTGCTATTTTTTATATTTCAAAACTCTAAGATACTTATTTCATTCGTTTTAAGCTATAAACTACTTTTATTTTATTTCTAAAATAAGTGATTAATTTTCTAATTTTTTAGCAATTTTTTATTTTAATTGAAAATATTTAATATTTAGGAAAATTCTATCAGTAATTTTATTTTTTAGAGACTTTATTTTTATTGTCTTTATTACCATTGGAGTGTGTATTAAATAAGCTAATGGTGATTATTAATAAAATAAATTTTATTTTGTAAAAAATAAAAAGTATAGCCTACACCAAATATTTAAAGTGAAATAATTTATATAATTTAAAAATAAAAAAAGAAAAACCTTTTAAAATTGTGACGATTCACCATCCATCCCTCTCTTCTCGATAGGGTCTTGGTAGGTGCGCCACATTTCTCCACATTGGCCACTTCACTTCCATTTTCACTACCTACCCCTTTTTTTTTTAATTCTTTTATTGCAATTATTAAATATAGTGGTGGTCTTATACTCTTATTTTTCTATTTTTTGTCGCCAATTGTTAAAATGTATTAGCGACAAAAGCATCGCCAAACACACATTTGATGGGGGACAGAGACGGAGTGCCCATAAAAACACCCCATCATCTCCCTCGCCCATTTCCTTATTTCAGTTTCTTTCTTCAAATCTCTGCCCCTTTTATAAATTTTCTTCTTATTGGGGCAGTAAGCTAACATGGATTTAGAATTCTTGCAAACTCTTGATGTTCAGATTCTTGTTGGTGCAGCTGTTGCTGTTATAGCCATTGTTGTTGGTGCTTTCTTTCTCTTTTCCTCTAAAAAACCAAAAGGTATGCACAGTTCATCTCTATGTATTTAATGTTTTTTCACTTCTGGGTATTGATTTGATTGTTGCCTTTTATCATATAATGATTGAATTGTTCTTATGGTTTTATGTTATATGGGGTTTTTTCTTTAGGATCACAGATAAAAGTTTGTTTTTTATTAGGAGTTACTATAGTTTGGATTGTACATTTTTTAATTTGATATTGTTTTTTGTTCTTGCATGTGCATTGTTTTTATGAATCTACTTGCGTGTGTGATTTTAGGCTGCTTAGATCCTGAGAATTTTAAGGAATTTAAACTTGTAAAGCGCAATCAGCTTAGTCATAATGTGGCAAAGTTCACTTTTGAACTCCCTACACCTACTTCAGTTTTGGGCCTTCCTATCGGACAGCATATAAGCTGCAGGTTCGTTGATTAATCCCCTTTTTATTTTAGACAAAATATATTTGATTAAATAGGTCTCTGTGGTACTGTCATATAAAAGTTTAAAATTTTATATAAAATGTTTGATCTATGCACATGTAATATATCATTTGTTTCTGAATTTTACTGGTTTTTAGTATTCTTGATTGATGAAATGGTTGTTAATGATTTTTTTTTTGTTCATAGTTTACAAGGACAATTTGCTAATTCAACAAAGCTTAAGTTGTGAGAATAATAGCCATGACTAAAAGAAGTATTTTCTGTCTTTATTTTTGAGTCCTTTTGCCCACTTATTTCTTGAACAGGGGAAAGGATGGCCAAGGTGAAGAGGTGATTAAACCATATACTCCAACTACGTTGGATTCTGATGTTGGACGATTTGAACTAGTTATTAAGGTATGCACAGTCTGTTCATGGACTTGATTGTGTTGGTTTTTTTACATATTGTGATTTTTCCCTTTTAATTCCGCTTTTTCTGCTTGTAGATGTATCCTCAAGGAAGGATGTCCCATCATTTTAGAGAGATGCGTGTTGATGATTATCTTTCTGTAAAGGGACCTAAGGTATATGTTCTTTTTGCTTGTGAAATGGAAATGTTGTTTTGGGTTTGCATTCTTGATACAGATTTTTTTTTAATAATAAGCATGCCATTTTATGGGAGTTTTGTATTTAAAAAAAAATGAATAAAAATTGACACAGTTTTTCTGTGGGAATTTTGATGATACTGTTGCAACTTGGACTCGACATTTATTAAATCTAGCAGTCTGCATTCTAAGTTTTTTTTTTTTTTAATATAAATTTTATCTAGTACTAATTAAGATGCATAAATGTGTAACATTTTTCTTTGTTACATGAAAGGCTACATTTTAATTGACATGTGGAGAAAACTCCCTAGCTGCCCTTAATTACATTGAGAATGCAACTGATATTTGATATTCATTTTGCTTGGTTACACATGTTATATTACTAGTGTGAGAAGTTAGCCTCTCATTTGGAAGCCGGTATTTAAATTTTTTTCTGTACCAGGGCCGTTTCAGGTATCAACCTGGCCAAGTTAGAGCTTTTGGAATGCTTGCTGGTGGCTCAGGCATTACCCCAATGTTCCAGGTTTGTTATTCAAAAGTGCTAATCTTATAATTTCTGAGTGATCTTAGCTTAAATTTTTTTAATAGGCTACTAAGTATTACAACATAAATGAGTTTTTCTTTGGTGTTTCTTAGGTTGCCAGAGCAATATTAGAAAACCCAAAGGACAATACAAAAGTACATCTCATTTATGCTAATGTCACTTATGAAGATATTCTTTTAAAGGTAAGCTAGACCTCTGTTTTCTTATGATATATAGCTTGCACAAAGTTTCAGATTTGAATTTGTATCATCATTTTCTTATTCTGCGACTTCTCTGATTTTCCTCGCGTTCAAATTTTGGGAAGTAATGCCCATCAATTCAACCAAGAAAATATCCATGGAATTTGCCTCTACTCCGCTGGTTTAGGTTAAAGGGTTATTTGACTCAAGTTCTTGGCGATTTATGTGGTCCAATTGACCAGTGTTCTATTCAGCGCTCTACATTTTTATATACTCGCTATGTAGCACTCTCCATTGCACAACTTATAATCTTAGTGTATTATTTACTTGTTTGATTTTGGAACAGGAAGAATTGGATGGCCTTGCTGCTAATTACTCTGGTCGCTTCAAAGTTTACTATGTTTTGAATCAGGTTAGTTCCTCTGCAACCACTTCTTTTTGTCACTTTTAGGTGACCCCCTCTCATTTTATATGTTCTTTTCTTTCACTTGTTTTAGACTACTTGTGTTGAAATTAATGCTATCCTACTTCCTCATCTAACTTAGCTGTGTAAAAGCAAACCTTTCTGGCAATATGATGCAGTTTTTGGTTTTTTGCCATATTTTGTTTTTTAATTGAACAGGTTAAGAGTTCTCAGGTTTAGCCGGTTAAAATTCTGTTGAAATTTTGAGTGTTGATATTAAATATTAGAACAAAATGAATGGAATGAATAATTTTATTTGATAATTTGTTAACTCATGATCATGGTTGGATAAGATGGCATTTGCGTTGGTGACTACTGTATTGCCTCTTGGGTTGGCTCTGTTTCTATGCTACCATTTCCTGCAGTCTCATTCTACTTAAGTTAGATGTTACTGCTTATTTGATGGATGTATAATCTCAAACTGGTTAGCCTATCGATGTTGAAGTTATTATGTGTCCAATGGCCATTTTATTACTAAAACCACCTTGTTGAACATTGTTTTCTCAGCCTCCTGAAGTATGGAACGGTGGTGTTGGCTTCGTATCAAAGGAAATGATTCAGGACCACTGCCCTGCACCAGCATCTGATATCCAGGTATGCTTGTGATTTATTTGTTTTGTGCATCCAAATCAGCCCTCATAACTTGGAGCATCCAAGTCCACACTTTGATTTCATCTGTGAGTGGAAAGAATTAAAGGAACACGATTATAAATGTTCCAACTGTTGTGATCATGTAACCTGCAGATTCTGAGATGTGGGCCACCACCCATGAACAAGGCCATGGCTGCCCACCTTGAAGCCCTTGGCTACACACCCGAGATGCAGTTCCAATTCTGATCCTTCAAGGTCTGGACCTACCCTCTAATTGTACTGCAATTTATCCAGTTAAAGACTTCACTGTTCTACACTGTGGTTCCTTCTATTTGGATAAAACAATGAAGCATCAAAGAAACAGAAATGCGAACTCTAAATATTGTTGTTGTTGTTTTTGTTTTAGTTAGAAAATTTTCCATAAATTGCCTTAACTTAGAACGGTGCCTCCTGTCAAGTACCTTTGAGATTGAACATTTCTGAAATAATGTAACTTTAAGTATGCAAGTCGCTATTCGATCCTGGATTTGAAATGATTGTGCATGATTTTGTAGGGAATTGTCAGAATTTGATATTGATAGAGGTGGGCATGAGCCATTGATAATATATTAAACGGGGCTACAGGCGGGTCAGTTTGATCCGTAAAATAGCATTGATTTTTGTCTTCAGAATGTGGTTTAAAATTTGGATTTACAGTAGTCCAAATTGGAGAGAAATTATTGAGATCTACGATACCCCTCAAAACATAAATATTAGAGTCCCACGTGATGAGATCCACTTCTGCAATTGCAATAGTGTGAAGCTATATATTTTCTTGACCAACTTTACACTTCTTTTACTTCTTTCTAAAGGCTGTGCAAGCGCAAGCGATGGTGGGGTATTAGTGTTCCATGGAATTGTTGATCATGAAAAACAAGAAGCAAGAAACCTTAGGAGTAAACCGTAAAATAAATATTTTATGAAATTTTGTACATAAAAAATTGATTGTTTTTCATATTAAACTCACACGTAATAATGTAGAACAGATTCCTTTATTCATTCGAGTGACTTTGGAATTTAGAAAATGCACACAAGCTGCTCCACTACCACTGAATATTACCTGCCTCAGCATAAATAAAAATGACTTGACCAGTTCAAAAAGGGATAAAAGATGGCACCAGGCGATGGAAGGAAAAGCCACAGCCCACAAGGCCAGCAGTTGGAGTTGCATATGCATGATATTGATAGGTACAACAAAGGGCCAAAAGGAAGAAAAAACAAAAATTAAAAGCAATGAGCATTGATAATAGGGGAGGAAGAAGGCATGTATCATTTTCAAGCAGTGATTTAAAATACAAAGTGGACCACATGGGTGGGTTATCAATCTTCTTTTTCTTCTTCTGCTTATCCCATCTCTACAACCAAAAAACCAAAACCAATGAAACTAGGATTTTCTGTGGACCACATCTCTCCTCATTCATGCTATAATATAACAATTTAAATTCTTACAAATTTGAAACGAAATACTAGTTAGACTCTAACTATGACCCCAAGTGCAAGTGCAACAACCCCTAGTTAAACACTTAACCCAACTCCAAAAGAATAATTTTTTTTAATGTACTAGTCGGATATATAATGTGCCCATATTTCAAAGTATATTAAATTTAAATTATTCACTTTGATCCAAATAGAATTATAAAAACAGTAAATTTTAAATTATTTTCAGAAAATTTTGAGGGATATATTTTAAAAATCACTTGAGAAAATAATCTTGAAAAATGCAAAAGTCTTTCTCCAATTTAGGTGAATTCCACATCATAAAAGTCTTATTTTTCTTCACCTTGTCACCTTGTCACCTTGGAGTCAAATTGCAATCAATTCACTTACAAATTGGTTATACAAAACAGCCATTTTTTTCTTTCATTATTTGTCTAAAAATGTAAAATGTCAATATTCATAGTTGAAATTATGGATTTAAAAGCTATAGGTGTCGTGATATTGTCAAAAAAAACAAAAGCTATAGGTTAGCCTATAATTGAACTGATTTGATTCTTGGTGAGCTTTCAACCACTATCAACAATCCTTAAATAGCAGTTCAAAATAACAAAAAAAACTAAAACCCTTAAATTGCTGGCTTGACTTGAATCATAGATAAGTACATTTATTAAAACATCATAATTAATACTACTAATTATATAAAAAAATAACATAAAAAATTATATAAAAAATAAGTAAATAATAATTAATAATATCAATAAAAAATAATTAGAACAATTTTTTTTTTCTTTTTTTTTTTTAAAAAAACATACATACAGAGAACGAGAGAAAGAGAAAGCTAGAGAGTCCGGTTCTCCAGACGGACCCTATTCCAACGCTAACTCAGTCTTGTAGTTTCACAAAGAAAATAACTGAAACTGAAAGAGAAAGAAAAACAAGAAAACTAGAGTACCCAACGCCAAATTTTTGGTGCATGCTATCATTTTTTTTCATCCTCTACGGTACGATTCTTCACATTGTATGTAAAGTTTTGATTTTTCTTGACTAGTAACAAAAAATAAACAAGACCCATTTTTTCTCTTCAATTTAATTCCCTCTTTCGTTAATCTTTTGTGGGTTCCTGGCCATTTTCCTGTACTGGGTCTGCTTCTTTTCTTGGTGGGTTGGTGATATTGGATTTGTTATGTAGTGGGGTTTACTTGTGTTGTCACATTGTTGATTCTTTTTGAAAGAATTGATTTTTCTTTTTCTTTCTTATCATTCTTGACAATGTGGAGAGAGGGGATGTGAGTTGACACTGGTGATGGGATTTCTGGGTCTTGATTCATGGGTTGTGTTGTGAACTTGATTCTCTATAGAGGTAATTTTCTTTTCTTGGAAGATTATTGGACAATGCAATTGACATTGATGATTACTGGCTTCATCCATGTGAGATTTTCTTGACCTTTCTGTTGCTTGTGGTGTCTGGTTTGAGGATTGATGAGTTCTAGTGATCTCTGGTTTAAAAATTTATGTTCATAGTTTCTCTTGAGGCTGTGGTTTTGGTAACTATGGTGTTTGTTAGGAGATATTGCTGATTTGTGTTGGATTAGAGTAGCAATGGCTGAGAAACATGGTTCATCGCTTGTGGTTGTTTCTAGGAAATCGTTGTTTTGTCTGTTCTCATTTGTATTGGCCTTGTTCATGTTATCTTGGTTTTTTGTGCTGCGTTCCACTGGCCACCCTAACTTCATTGATCATAGTCTGATAACGAATTCACTTCATTCTATAATTGACAATGGTAGTTCCCAAAATAAGAATGGTGTTTCACCCTCAGCTGGAAGTCGATCTACCCTTGCAGATAGTGGAGGAGAAGGAGAAGGAGAAGTTGAAGAAGAGGAAACATCAGAACTTAAAGTTGATATGAAAGAAGTGAAATGCAATAATGCTAAAGAGAATAGCAAAGAAACCCTTAAGGTATATATGTATGATTTGCCACCTGAGTTTCATTTTGAACTCTTAGATTGGAAAGCACAAGGGGATAGTGTTTGGCCTGATCTCAGAACTAAAATTCCTGGATATCCTGGTGGGCTAAACTTGCAGCATAGTATAGAGTATTGGCTTACATTGGATCTTCTTGCTTCAGAAATTCCTGGTATTCCTAGAGCTGGTAGTGCTACTAGAGTCCGAAATTCTAGTGAAGCTGATGTTATATTTGTACCATTCTTTTCTTCGTTAAGCTATAATAGATATTCTAAGGTAAATCCACATCAAAGGAAAAGCAAGAACAAATTGTTACAAGAGAAGCTGGTAAGGTATGTGACATCACAAAAGGAATGGAAGAGGTCACAGGGGCGAGACCATGTCATTTTGGCTCACCATCCAAATAGCATGTTAGATGCAAGGATGAAGCTATGGTCAGCTATTTTCATACTTGCAGACTTTGGGAGGTATCCTCCCAATATAGCAAATGTTGACAAAGATATAATCGCACCTTACAAGCATGTAATCAAAAGCTATGTGGACGACTCATCCAGCTTTGACAGCCGCCCTACCTTGCTGTACTTTCAAGGAGCCATATACCGGAAAGATGTGCGAACTCTTCCCCTTTTATATATATATATGTGCTGATAATTGTTTCTTTTAGTTTATAGTGACAAAAGCCCATTGATTAGTTTACTTTTAGGATTTATTTTTTCACATATTTTAAGATATAGAATTCACCTTTTATGCAACAAGTTTTCCTTACATGTCCTGCTTTTGCTTAATGTCTTGCACCTCATTGGGACTTATTGTCATCTCCAGAACGGAGTTCAAATGATGGCTCTGTTAAACAAAATGTGTGCACACAATAGATATAGTGCATAATTAATGTCAAGTAGCATAAAACATCCATCCAACTCCCAGATTTCACCAACATAGCACAGATGAAATTTGGTTCCTCAAACCTCTTGTTTTTTTGGAGAAATGAATTATATTAATTATTCTGAAGCCTTTTGCTGCTGAGTTCTGGCTACGGCTGGCTGTAACTGCTTAATGCAATTTTTACCAATAATATTCTCAATTGTTATTTGTATTGTGGTAACATTACTATATAACTGAATTTTTTCATTTTTTTTAATTGAGAGCTTTTGCATATTCACTAGATTGTGAATGCTATCAGCCTGCCGATCAAATTGATTCAATACTTTTCCTTTACTTCATTCAGTTAAGAATCTTTGCCTCACTCTAGGCTGGAAATACTTGGTTTGTCTGATTGTTTATTTGCTTTCTAATTATTAGGGTGGATATGCTCGGCAAGAACTATTTTACCTTCTAAAAGATGAGAAAGATGTGCATTTTCAATTTGGGAGTGTTAAAAAGGATGGAATCAGCAAAGCTTCCCAGGGAATGCACACCTCCAAATTTTGCCTTAACATTGCAGGTGACACTCCCTCGTCCAACCGTCTCTTTGATGCAATTGCCAGCCATTGTGTTCCGGTCATCATCAGTGATGACATTGAGCTCCCTTATGAGGACGTTCTTGACTACTCTCAGTTCTGCATATTTGTTCGAACATCAGATGCGACTAAAGAAAAATTCCTCATAAATTTAATCAGAGGTATCGGGAAAGAGGAATGGACCCGAATGTGGCAGAAATTGAAAGAGGTAGAACATTTCTTCGAGTTCCAATTCCCGTCAAAGCAAGGTGATGCTGTTCAAATGATATGGCAGGCTGTGGCTAGAAAAGTTCCTGCAATCAGAATGAAGATAAACAGGTCTTTAAGATTCTCGCGGTCTCATGGCCTCAGTGATAGGGAGTTAAGAGGAATACCCACACCTGGTAATTTTTGGTGAGCAAGGGAAAATTTATCATTCTTCATTGTGACCTTAGAGATGAAAATTTTCATGATACATACTGCGTAGAAAAGTGAGACTTGCAGTGCATTTATTCTCTTAGGTGAGAATTGCAATGTGTTCTCACTGCAGATTTAGATGATATTCTTTGTGTAAAGGGAAGTTGTAAAATTTTTCAAAGATTTATGGCAAATGATATTCAATCACCACACCAGTCATATAGTATTAAAATTACTTAGTTGAGTTGTAGTTCTTATTTTATTAAGATTACCTAATTAATATATGTAAATTACTTTATTTTATATATATTTTAAAATAATTAAATAACGACACATATGAATTGTAAGAAGCAAAATACAAAATAATCAAATGGGATGATGGAAAAGTGGGGATGGAAGTGTTTGAAAAATAAATTTTAATAATTTCAACAGATGAAATTAGAATTTCTTTAAAAAGCAAAATCTTGGCCAGCTTATAGGGCTAAGAATGGAAAGCTCATACTATAGGGTTCTTTAAAAATGAAAAGTTGGAGTCTTTACAAAGGCCCAAAAAAGAGGAAATGAAACTGATGTTACTCATGTCATGTATATGGATAATAAAAACCTCTCATAAAACCACCGTTTCTTGACCATGGCGCCTGTTTCTTCTTCTTCTCTTCTGCTACTTCCTCCTTTCCCCTCAATTCTTCCCCTTTCAAAAAGGCATTGTTTCTTGCCTTTCAAAGTTTCCAACTTTAACTCCAATAACTGTTCTTTGTCTTCCAAACGACACACTTCCATTGTCGTCTATGCTAAAGCTAAAGCCAAAGCTGAACCTCCTTTGTTCTACCAGACAACCGCAGTAAAGGAACAGGAAGAAGAAGAAGGTGATGAAGAAGAAGAAGAACTTGACGCTGTTAACATAGCTGAGGATGTCACTCAGGTCTGTTTTCAACTTCTTGCCTTTTTTTTCTATGAATTTATTGATTTTTCCTTCTGGGTTTTGCCTATTTGTGCTAAATTGTAAATGAGTTTCTTGGATTTTTTTTGGAGTTAGTAAAGGTCAATGCTTTTGTCTAATTTAAGGATTATTATTATTATTTATGTTTCTTGTTTGCTATGATGGCATTTATGTCTGTGTCTGTAGTGGGGGGGTTGTGGAGATTCTCCATTTTCAAATTGATAGCTAGTTGAAATAGGAGTTTTGAAATTTTATACATTTTGATTTTGCTTTGGAAATTTGTGTGGGTGGCAATTGCTGCATGTTATGTGTAGCTTTATGTTTGTTTTTTAAAGTCTTAATGTATCGAAGACTTTACTGACTTGAACAGTTGTACCTAATTGATATATAGTTGATTGGGAGAACACCAATGGTATATCTCAACAAAGTTACAGAGGGCTGTGTTGCTAATATTGCTGCCAAACTTGAATCCATGGAACCTTGCAAGAGTGTCAAGGATAGGTGATTTTCTTCTCTCTTTCAGATAAAGTGACATTCTGTGACCATTTTGTTTCATTATTGCTGGAAGGTCTTTTTTCGGTAATCTCTATTTAGAATTGTTGAATAGCTTTGGTATGTAAAATGTGGGGTAAGGATTCAAAGTTTTCTTGTGCCTCATAAGATATGTGTTTTAGTTTTCTGATATCTGATTATAATGGTTGGCATTTCAGAATTGGATACAGTATGATTTCTGAAGCTGAAGAGAGTGGAGAGATTTCTCCTGGAAAGGTTAGCTGTGTAAACTTTGTTGCAGATATATGTTATGATATCATGAAAACTTTACTTGGTATGATTGTATATAATCTTGAATGTGCAGAGTATATTAGTTGAACCAACAAGTGGAAATACAGGACTTGGTATTGCTTTTGTTGCAGCAACTAAGGGATACAAACTTATTGTCACCATGCCTGCATCCATAGGTCTTGAAAGAAGGATCCTTTTACGTGCATTTGGTGCTGAAATTGTTTTGACTGACCCAGAGAAAGGTTTGAAAGGGGCTGTTGATAAGGCGGAAGAAATTGTTCTTAGCACACCTAATGCATACTTGTTTCAACAATTTGAGAATGTGGCCAATACAAAGGTATACTTAATGCTGGTTCTCACGCTACCTATATGCTGTTTGATATTAATGTTGACATAAGTTTTTTCTTTATGAAAGGCACTCTTTAGATCTTGTATGAAGAATTTTAAAACTGTTGTGTTGGAGCTTTTAGGACTAAAACAGCTCAAAGTCCTAAGAGTAATTGTTAATGGCCATTAATCAACATATTCAAAAATGGCCCTTTGCTCAACAATTTTGTTGGTTAGCGTTTTCTCTTATGGTGCTCTTCTATTAAAACTTATCTCGCATAAATTACAGATCCACTTTGAAACTACAGGACCTGAGATATGGGAGGATACTCTAGGTAATGTTGACATACTTGTTGCTGGAATTGGAACTGGAGGCACTGTAACAGGCACTGGGCGTTTCTTGAAATTGATGAACAAAGAAATTAAGGTAGGCATTTTTCTTTGATCAGGAAAATCAATACCTATTCTTTCTGGCTTTCTGCATGTTGATAAGTTTTTTTTCGTACCCTAACCCTAAAAAGTGACTTGGATGATCATTTAAATTTTGATGAAAAGCCTTATGCTCTTAGTCATTTAGATATGGGTTACACATGCAACTTTGTAATACAGACTTGGCTTAATTGCTGTTGCTTTAATGATTTTAGTCTGAATCCATGGGGAATATGATCTTGTGCCATCAATTACTAATTATCTTCACTTGCTTTTTTAATAATCCACTGAAGTGTCATACATCCATGCAACTTGGTGCATTATCTATCATCAGTTTGCTAAGTTTGGGATCACTATAAAAATATTTTGGTTTTGTGCTGTAAAAAAAATAAAATCATGATGCAGTAGTTATCCTATTATTTACGCATAGGTTTTCACCTTGCAGAAAATCATTTAGTTGGCTTCATTCATGATCTTGTAGAGTGATTGATATGTGTTATTACTGCATATTTGTCCTTTTTATCCATCTTTTTCCAATGTTTAATCCTTGTGTACTCAGGTGGTAGGTGTAGAGCCTGCTGAAAGGAGTATAATCTCTGGAGAAAACCCAGGTGGAAGCCATTTTATTGGTCTATTATTTTATTACATTTTTTTTTCCTTTTGCCTTTTCTGATAAAAGAAACTCCTGCTTCCTGACTGTTAATGGCTGTTGAAATCTTGGTGTAGGTTATGTACCAAGCATCTTGGATGTTAAATTGCTTGATGAGGTTGTCAAGGTGAGGAGGTGATAGTAGTGAATTCCTAGCAATCTCTGTTTTGAACTTAGGAATGCATTAGCAACATGGAAATATCTTATTCATTTAATTTGTTATGTTTGTTGAAAAAAGCAAGTTCAGTTGATAGAAATCTTGCAGAATAAGTTTTTTTTCCCCAAAGAACAATTTGCAAGGCATGTATAGAGGAAAGTCTTTGTTTTAGTCCTCTGCATAATGGGGCTGTGTACAATTTGAATATAAATGAATGTTCTAGACATGCTGTTCGTCTATTTAATAATATGAATATGGCTGAAGTAAAAGTGATAGCATGCTCTTCACAAAAATTGATGCTCTCTGTAATCTGCTAGTGTGCCCTGTTTTGCAATGTCAGAGAAGGTTCTTCACAATATTGATGTTTTCCAGGTCCCTTAGGTTCATTATTATCACAAAATGAGTCAATAGAGTACTTGATACAAATGTGCTGACATGAGAATGTAGGTCACAAATGATGAAGCTGTTGACATGGCTAGGAGACTAGCATTGGAGGAAGGTTTGCTGGTAATATGCGAAGATCTTACAACATGAATTTTCTTATGAGTATTCTTCATCTTTTTATTCTGTTTACTTGTCAGTTTTTTGCTGTGTAAATACATGTTGGCTGAATAATGATTCAGCGTTCACTGACCTGAAGATAATATTAGACGTTATAAATTATAAATTCCTTGTCCTTTACATGATAATTAAACAGATTTTTCTCCTACTCTTCTCTAGGTTGGTATTTCATCAGGGGCTGCTGCAGCTGCTGCAATCAGTTTAGGGAAAAGGCCTGAGAATGCAGGAAAGCTCATTACAGTAAGTGAATTCCATTTAATAGGAAGTTATAGCAAAAACATTTTGAGATTATATATGGTTAGATTATCAATACCTTGTTGTTAGTATGCAATTCAGGTTATTTGTAAATGTTAACCGAAATGCTTACTGACACTAATTTTAAGTCAGCTCACTCCCGTAGGAACATCGAGGCAGATGCAAGACTTTGAACCAGAAACAACCCAAAGGGAATGGTTTGTCAGGGAACTTAAACCAAAATAATCTCGAACGGATTTTAGAAGCAAATCCAATATCTGGATCACTGAGAGCTTAACCATCAAACTGCCCTTGATTTAAATTGAATTAAGCCATTTTTTTAGATTTGCTAGTTCAAATGTAGTTTCCAGGAAGTGCTGCATGGTGTCTTTTAGCACTCCAAGTTGAAAGAAATTTGCAGGTCATAGAATAAGCATTTTAAGCTCCTGAGAAAAGAAAGAAACTACAATATTGGATTATAGAGAGATTATTTGTGCGAAAGTTAATCCTTTTTCAGTTTTAGTGGGATATTGAAATGTCCCATCATTGAAAATTCCTGTTAGTCTGCCTGGCCATGCACACACTTCCAATAAAAATTAAGATGTAGAGTAGATTACTATTTGCATTTTCCATGCTTTTTAAGAGGTAAATACTTCATATGATTTTTCATTTGCAAGGTAAAGATATGTCATTGTATTAGGAGGATGTGTATCTCAACCTGATGCTGCATCTAACTAGCATCTTAATCTTCTCAATGTCATAGGTTATATTCCCAAGCTTTGGTGAGAGGTATATACCTACTGTTCTTTTTCAGTCTATATATGAACAGGTCCGAAATATGGACCCAAGATAGTGAAGATATCTTATAAATTGGAGCAGTTCTTGCATCTTAAACCGTTTACTGTTCTACTGCATCAGAAGGTAAATATTTTAGATAGTTTTTCTGAATTTTATGTGAATGAATCTTCCTGGATCACTCAACTTGAATCCTTTATTTCTCTGCAGGTGTAGTGTTTATATCAAAACACAGATTCTTGGTTTAGTTTGTTGAGGCAGGGTGGAAGAATTTTTTCTTAATTAATGTAGAGGAAGATGTCCAAATAAGATTTTTGTCTTCTTCCTTGATTTGGTATCTTTCCTCATGTGAGCATCCATTTCATAGGACAACAATTGATGAAGATGTAGGGCAGAAAGGGTGCTTGTGCTTTATCATCATGACAGTGCTTGCTAAAGTGTATCGTGTGGTGGTGGAGCTGTTTCTTTTTAAAGATTTCACACTCAGCCATATGTATCAGATTCTGTTATGCTGTTCAAATTCTTAAAGCACCCACTTCCTATAAGTGGCATGCATCCAAGTGTTTTTCATCCCACTATCAATGACCTCTGGTGCAAGATACTTTCAGATATTATCAACTTCTTCCCTATTAGTTTCTATAGGTTCTTGGCATAGATTATCATTGCTGTTGAGGGTTGAATAGTTTTGTACTATTGGATAGGATTGTTATATCTGCCCAGGTCATATACCATAGTTTTTTGTATGATAGGTCAAATTTTGATTGTGATGGACTGGTGGACCTCCTCAAGGACAATTCGTGACTTATCTAAGATGAGCATTTAATCAAAATGAAATTATTAAGTAGGACCATGAATATGATTGTGATATTTTTTTTTTTTTAAAAAAAAAAAAAATCTCACAAACATGCATGAGGGTAATATGGCAATCTATCTAATCATTTTTTCTATTTTGATTTATAAATGTATCAAGATTTATTGTTAATCCTATGCATAATTTTAATTAAAAAAAATTCCGCTTAAAAATTTAAAGAATTGGACACATTTAAATAACATGTGTTAATCAATTATGGATAATTTGATTAATATTCTCATTTATAAAATTATGAAAGTCTCAAACAATTGCAATGAACATCTATTATTTTTATGGTGACTGATAAGTAAATAACCATTCCTATATGTAGCTCATGATCTATTAACTCTCTCTCCAGTCTCCAATGAATAAAAAAGCATTTGAATATATTTATTTTTAGTTGATGTTTAAAGTAAACTCCATTGCCCTAATCTCTCATTTAGACGCAAATTAAGCTTCATTGTTTTTATTTTCTTTTTTAAGTGAATTGGCAAGCTAATCAACAGAAGAATACCAATTTCAAAGATGATTCTTTTGATGGAACAAGTACTCAGGTTGTTTTATTTATTATTATTATTATTATTACTTTTTCTATTTTTATATATTATATTATGGAAGCTGATAGGTATCTCACAGTTCCATCTATGGAGGAAAAGATAAAATGTCTTTTCTCCCAAAATTATTATTATACCTTTATTTAATTAATAATAAAAATTATATAATAATTAAAAATATATATATTTTTAATTATTTTATTAAATAAATTGACAAAATCTAAAACCTAAAAAAGAACTAGGTGAACTCGTCGTGTCATAATTTACAAACTCATATATTTATTTATTTATTTTTTGTATAATATAAAAATTATTTAATAATAAAAAATATATATTTTAATTATTTAATTAATTAAATTGACAAAATCTAAAATCTAAAAAAGAACTGGATGTGTCATAATTTACAAACTCATATATTATATAATTATATTATATTTTTTTAATTTTTTTTATATTTATTATATAAAAATTAAAGGGGGGCAAAAATATATTTTTTGTCCCCTTCCGAGACAATGCTAGGCGTCGAGTAGCATTTTCCTTATATTATATCATGTGGGTGCCTCATATTTATTTTGACATTGAAAACAAGTCAGGGAAAAATTTATATCTGCCACAAAATGGCAACTTTGCCTGCACGTCAAGCACATACCTTTTTTTACCCTCTTCCCAAAGACAAAGCCACATTTACTACACAGCATTTACTTCACCCTAATCACAATTTAATCTCCTCAGGACCCTTTTATGATCAATGATATATATTCAACAAATTTTTATTTTTTTTAACTGCTTTTTCCTTTTATACACAAGCAGTTATCAAATTGTTATCTTTAAAATGTTGATTAGATATCGTTAAAATTTATTTTTTAATTAAATTTAACATATTAGATTATAAAAAACTTTAAATAATAAAATAATGGTTTCAAAGTGCTTAGTTTAATTTGTAGCAGGACAAGTGAATAATTTGAATTTTATTAATCTTTTTTTTTAGTCAGATCAAATTAAAGAGAAATAAAAATAGCATTTTGTATTAGAACCATAAAAACACAAATATGGTGGAGAATTTTTCCTTCAATTACAAGTTGCATTATATTAAAAATTGTTATTAATTTAAATAGTAAAGTTGATAGTTTTTTATTATGGAAGATTATGTCAACGGGGCCATTATTTTCCAATCCTAATTTGAAGGCCATTAAAAAAGGGTCACTAAATGCATTACAATTGTAGTAAGGACCATTTGCAACATAATTTGTTGATTTTGAATTTTGAAGTAAAGACAAAAAAAAAAAAAAAAAAAAGTGTGTGAGTAGGCTAATTGACTTTTGAGGTAGTTGTTTGTTGTTTTTTTTTTTTTTTTTTGTGTTTGTTTACTAAGGGTATAGAGGATTCGAACCTCTTTTTATGGGATGCCAACTCAGTAACGGATAAATAACCATTCGTCCTAGGCGAATCCGTATTTTATTGTTTTTATTAATGAATATTTTTTTTTTAATTTTAGAGGAGAGATGATCATTGGCACAAATAGATTATTAAGCTAAGTGAATGTTTTGGTAGTTATTTTTTTTTATTTTCAGTTAAAATGATTTTAAATTAATTACTTTGAATGAAATTATAATTTTTTTAAAAATAAGTGAAGAACAAAAATTTTAGCAATTATTTTTGCACTCTTAATTTTTTAGTTTTTAATTATTTTGTTTTATGGAATCCAAAAATAATCATAATTATTATTTTTTCTTTACTCGTGTGTTACTAGTCCAATTTATACTGTTTCGATTTATCGGTCTTATAGTTTATAGACAATAGGACAAAATTTAGTTCATCAATTTTCTTATACAAAATTTTTTTCTCAACTTCAAAGTTAATAATTTTTTGGAAGAATTATCATTTTAGTTACAGTAATTACATTATTTTTATTATTTGCAGAATCATTTAAAATATTTTGATATTTCATTTTCATCTACTAAAATACTACTTCCTCTAAAAAGAAAACAATTCAACTCATTACAGATTATTAATATAACTAAGATGTCTCCTACTAAAATAATAAGATATTTTAAAAATGAATATTAATTCACCTTTAAAAGCTACAAAAATAAAAATTCACTTATTTTTTTAATTTTTTAATTTTAAGCTTCCAATACTATTTTAGATATTATGACAAAATACTATTTTATATAATGTATTTTTTCATTTTCATTAATTACTACAAGATATAACTGAAATTATACAAAAAATATTTTAATGAATGAAAAAAAAAAAAATATATAAAATTAATATATGAATATTTAATTAAGATAAAGTTTTAATTATTACTTAAAAAATGTTTCGTGGTTAATATTGTATTGTTACAATAGGAGGTGGCAATTATGTCACATGCCAGCAAAAGCTATGGTAGGTAAGGATGATAGTAATGTTAGAAAATGATGTGAGGGTTCCATTAGACTTATGGGTCCTCCTAAAATTAAATCATCAACATGCTATTTATTTTGCAATTAATTAAAAGTCTTCATATGCCAATCAATGGTGGATTTTTTTTCTTTTAATTTTTAAAAGTTTATTATTATCACTATTATTATTACATAGTTTTAATTTAAATTTTTGTAGAAGCACACGTGCACACAAAGCTGCCACATAAAATAAATCATCATAAATAATAATAATAATAATAATAATAATAATAATAAAGCTGATGAGATTAATATCAAATCATGTTAAAAAGTTAAAATTACACCAAACTAATTAATGTGCCATCAAACATACATCAAAGATTATACATTATATATGTGGACCACTTCTTTATTAATTCAATTAATTTTGAAGCAG
>CATIWO010191388.1:0-11434 GCA_949673435.1 Macaranga tanarius
ATGTAACATACCATAATATTATCACATTACCAAACACAAGTCAATATTCTTAATTCATCCTACGTACTCATCTTCTCATTCTCAATCACCCACAAGCGATAATAATTATAATTCATACATTTCTTTCATTATCAATATGAATTTATAACAAGTATTCAATTAACAATATTACCTATCTTTGCATCTTATTCATTATATTAATACTACTTACCTCAAGTGATTTCAAATCCTTTAAAAGCAAAGCTTCTCCTAGTGATTGGTATCTTCTCTATCGTTATCAATGCCTACACATAATCATTCATCAATACATAAATCAACATGACACTTGCACTTAAATGCAACTAGGTGCAACTCCATGCTCAAAGTTCAATGTATCCAAATAATTCACACACAAGTCTAATGACCATGAAAATAATGCTGAAGCTAGTTATATGAGTCTAATTTCAATTCCAATTGGAATTACTCAATTCAGATAAGTATGGAATAAATTATGGATTTTTGATGCAAATAGGGCAAAACAGAGTTGATAGAAAGAGCAAAAAATGGTCGAGCCCTGCTAGATAATTTTAACAGCAAAATCAAATTATGCTCAAAACACAAAAGTTATAGGAGACTCGTTGAAGTTTCAAAACATCTGACCTTGCTCAAATTGGAGTTCTAAAACTCTAGATATCACCATTTAACCAGCACATAAGAAAATTCACAAACCAACCTATATACTACTGCTGTCAGTTTGATTCATGAAGTTAATAATGCTCTTAAAAATTATAGACACATCCAATAATAATAAATTCATACAAACTCTATATATATGAGTCTAATTTCATTTCCAACTAAAATTATATAATTATCACATGTAGAGAATTAATTATGAATTTTTAAGTCCATTCGGGTAGAACATGGAATTAGTATGAGCAATAAAATATCTGACCTTATTCAACCCTCTTAACAGCAGATTCAGTTAAAGTATAAAACATAAATATTTTAGAGGATTCTCTGACATTTTCAGAGAATCTAACCATACTTAAATCAGAGCTCTATAACTCAAGTTATGAGCAGAACAAAAAGATTGAAAATAGAGGAGGCAGAACTTGAAATTACAACCAATCAAACTCAACTTAAATCAACACAAAAACACAACTATGAAATAAAGACTTCTAATGCCTCCCAATTACTAGCTTGAATAAGATCAAAACTCTCCAAAACTCAATCAAAAACTCACTCTTCTTCTTTTCTCAAATTCTCTACACTTATGTACACCCACACACATATGTACACACACACTCACCCAATCACAAGCCATCATTTGCTTTCCCCTAAAGTCTCCTACAATAAATACTTATTTATCACTTAACCACCAATATAATAATAACAATAATAATAATAATAAATCTCTAATTAAATATAATCAAATATCTCCACAATATCCATTAACCTCCTTAATAAATTAGAATATTGCACAATATCCCCATAATTTTCTATTGTGATAAGTCGCTCCAAACTTTCCTTACACTTTGGTCCTTCTCTATATTCATACTCATCTCTAACTTAAATAAAGTTCACTTATATACTATGCACAATATGTATTGCATACGTCATAAATATGTATGCGAGAGGGCGGGTCTTACACATATACATATATACTTTTTTAAATCCAACATGCATACCTCTGTGTTTCGACAACCTAAAAATCTCTTCCCTGAATTTGCTTCTGTCCATGAGGTTCTCATCACTGCTTCAACTGAACAGTAGCAATTTGGGGTTCCACTTTCCATTTTTAATTTCTGTTGATAAGTTACGAATCGATTTAGGGATGGGAAGATGGAGAACGATTTCAGAATTAATTTTAGGTTGGCAAAACTAACAACGAAAATCTTTAGTTTCCTTTGGCAAATATTATTGCTTAGAGTTTAAAGCATTTTGGATATGGGTGGGAAGAAGATAGTTTTTCGATTTTAGGTTTACACTCCTCTAAAAAAATTTGATGTTATAAGCAAGAATACGTGGCTCACATGTGGCCCAGCTGAAAAATAATTTTTTTTTCAAAAAAAAATTTTCGACACGTCATTCGCCATGTCAGCGTCGATCACCAGAAAATAAGTTCAGATACTTTTCTGGGACAAAAAATAATTGTCGGAGGGTTTTATGTGACGAAATGAATCTTGAGTATTATAATGGGATCATGTCCTAAAGTTGGGTACTGTGGGTGAAATTAACCCTAAAATGTATGGATAAAAATAGAAAAGTACCAAATATATATATATATATATATATATATATATATATATATATATATATATATATATTAACGAGCTCAACACCTATTATTACATTTTTGAAGTATTATAATTACTTAAACTTAAATTTATGAATGTGAAGCACATACGGTTTCATGTCTACCCTTTTAAATAATATCATGCCAGTGGGGGAATAGTGAAGTGGTAAGTCATTTCCAAGAACATTTAGAGGTGCAGAGTTAAAATTATTTATTGGGTGATATAACATTCAACTAACTATAATGAACTCATGCTCAAAAAAAAAAAAAAATTATAACAAACTCATAATAAATTAAATTTAAAAGTACTTTTAATTTTATTATAAATAAAAAATAATTTCTAAAATAAATTTATAATATTTTAAAAAATCCAATTAGTTAAATTGATTATAATATATATGAAATAATTTTATTATTGAAATTTAATGTTATATTAATATTTTTTCATAAATAATTATGATATTAGTTGATATAGTACTAAAGTGTAAAAAAGACGAAATACAATTATTTAAAATATTAAAAAATCATATTTTTTATAAGTCTAAGGCCATCTCCAAAATGCGTTGCAAAATGGGTATTGTGAACAGTGGATACGCAAATATGCGTATCCACTGTTCATGGGACGAAACACTGTTTCGTCCCTTTTTTTTATTTTTATTTTTTTAATTTTAATTCAAAACTTTAAAAACTATTAAATTTAATCCAAATTTGTTATTATAGATACATTATTTTTTTGAACAATTTAGTCCAAATTTTAATTTACAATATTTTATAAATGAATTTAAAATATAAATAAAAAAATATATCTATCAAACAAATAAAATAAATATAATTAAAATATATACTAATTCAGAGGAATGAATATGTATCAATATTATTCAAATATGTATTAGTTTTATAAAATTATTATTATTTTATTATTAATATTTGAATGTCATATTTTATTTTTTGTCATAAATTTGCTATATGTAATTTTATTTTTATTAATATATGTGTTAAATATAACATATAATTAAAAAATTATTAATTTATTAATAATTATTATAATTGATAATTAATATAATTATATTATTATTGGATGAGTTTGTTAAAAAAATATAAATGTGGATGTAATGTGATAAATGTTTAAATATTTTAAATTGATATATATAAAAAAAATATGCTTATAATATTCTTTTTGGTGTAAAAAATGGTGTGATGGGTTGGAGAAAAATTACTGTAGAAAACGTATTTTGATGTTAAACTTACTGTATTTTGATGTTTGTGGTTGGAGATGACCTAAACCACAAGATCCAAATTGTACTTATCCCTCTACTTTATTTTTTTATTTATTAGGTGCCCAATGGTCTACCCCTTTAATACTCACGATAAAGGTGTTATTCCACCAATATTGGTGGATGATGATCGTGAGAACTCGAACTCAAAATCTTTATAATTTTCGTAAATAAAAATACTAATTAAGTCATCATGATTGACATCTATCTACTTTATTAATTAAGAATTGATAATGAGAAAAATATAATAAGATATATTAGAAGAGAATATTATGATGAAATGATTCCATCCCCAATTTTTTTTTTCTTCGTTCACCTGTTTAAGTAATTAAATATTGTTTTTTATAATTTATATTTTCTCCCGTACAAAATTATAGACGTATTTGACTTTCATATAAATAAAGAAAATATAACTAATGTAATTGAAATGTAGTTTTTTCTTTTATTCCCCTCTATTTATAATAAACATTCCATTTATTTTACTAAAATTTGTTGGCTTAGATAAACATTTATATTAAATTATAATTTATTAATAAATTAACAACTTAATTTAAATAGGATAAAAAAAGAAAATGAGGATAATTTTAGAACAAAAGAAATATATGTCAACATATTTACGCAAGCAAATATTTTTCAAACAAATGCAAATTCCCATTAGTATACCATGGACATGTTGATTCACGTGGTAAAGAACTTAAATTTCCTTAAATATAAAATTTCGAGTTTGAGTCTTATATCTAGAAAAAAATAGGTGCTGGGAGAGCTTTGTCCCCTTGTGGGGTCCACAATATTCGATTCTATATTAGTCAGAGTCCTTGTGGCTACCGAATATCGAGAGTATCAGATAAAAAAAAATCAATATAAAATCAGAGACCATCAAAATAATTTTTTCAATTTTAATTTATAGATACTTGTAATAATTTTAAAACAATTATGTGTAATATTAAATGGAAAAATTGCAAAAATAATGTATGGACTTTTTAGTTTTTTTTTTTTTTTGGCAATCAAGTATTCGAACTTTAAAAATGTATATCAAATTAGTGCTTCCGGCCGATCTTGTGCTGACTATATGCTTAGTTGGATAAAAGGGCTCTACCTTCTCTTAATTCTCTTACAATGTCATCTAAAACATAACACCAAAAATAAAAGGATAAATTTATCCTTAACACCATAAACTTTCTACTAAAACCCTATCTCCCTTTCCCTCACACTACAACCACCGCTACAACCACTGATGTTTACTTCAGTTCTACAACCATTGCTGCTGTTCTTTTAATACGATAATATATTTACATGCCATATGTTTCTAATTGCACATATTTCACAAGTGATATTCTTATGAGTTTATATTTAATTTTTTTCTTAGCATTGCAGAAGTTGTTTATAACTAGCATCCAACGAAGAACCCATCTCTAGAACTAGTCCTTTTTTTATTCTGTTTATTAGGTTTATTTCTCTCTGTCCCTATTGTCAAACCTAGAACATATATATATATATAATATGTAACTTAGTACTACTGATACTTCAAGGAATTATAAATGGTGAAAATTTGGTTTTAAAGGATGGAGATTACAATGATGACATAATGAGAATAAAAGGAGAAGACAAATTTTTTCGTATGTCAAAACTAAGAGAGGAGAAGAATTTTAGTGTATTTCATTGAATAAGATGTACAGGGATATATATACAAAAATATAACTGATTTGAAAATACAAGTGGTTACAATATGATAAAATGAATTTGAATTACAAATGCTATGATAAAATGAATTTGAATTACAAATGCTATTTATCTCTTAACACCCCCCTCAAACTGAAGGCGCATGTTCAAGAAGCCAAAGTTTACTGTGATATATTTCAAATGGAGCTCAACCAAGTAGTTTTATAAGGATGTCGGTGATTTGATTATCACTAGAAATAAACTTAACACGAACTTTGCCTAGCTGAATTTGTTCCCTGAAAAAGTGATAATCCAATTCAATATGCTTAGTGCGAGCATGAAAAACTAGATTAGCACTAAAATAAATCGCATCCACATTATCACACCAAAGAGTTGCTAGAGTAGTCATGTGAAAACCAAGTTCACTTAACAGAGATTGCATCCACATAATTTTAGCTATAGCATTAGCCATAGATTTGTTCTCACTCTCAGTTGAGGTTCTTGCAATGGTGGGATATTTTTTAGCAACCTATGACATGAGATTGGTACCTAAATAGACAGTATAACCATTAGTTAATCTTTTATCATCAGGACAACTACCTCAATCACTATTTGAGAATTATTGAATATCAAAAGAACAGTTTTTGGAGAAGAATAACTCACACTGCTTTAAATATTGAAGATAATATAGAACACATTTTAAATCTTGACAATGAAAAGTTATGGGCAAATGCATATACTGGAAAAGCTTATTGACATTACAAGTAATGTCTAACCGAGTGATTGTAACGTACTGTAATCCTCTAATTAATTGGTGATAAAGTTCCCCCTCTTCAAATGGTTCACCCGAATGTTTAGTGAGAGGAGGAGATGTAGCCATGGGTGTAAGGCATAGTTTGCAATCAGCTATTTGAAATTTGTGAAGGAGATCATTAATATATTTAGACTGAGAGAGTAATATACCATTCGGTAAGTGGATGATTTTCATTCCTAGAAAAGAATTTAAGGCACCCAAGTCTCAAATGGGAAAGGTAGAATGAATTTGTTCCATGAACCAATTAATAAGAGAAGGAGAAGTGGCAGTCACCAATATATCATCGACATATACAAGAACAAATAGCTTAGAGGTGCCATGGTGTCGAATGAACAAGGATGTAACGACCTTGAAGTAATGGAAACCCGGGTGAAGTAGAAATTCAGAAAAGCGATGAAACCAGGCACGAGGCGCTTGCTTCAACCCATACAAGGACCTGTGTAAATGACAAACATGATTGGGAAAATTAGAATTGACAAAACCCAAAGGTTGCTCCATGTATATTTCATCCTGTAAAGTCCCATGAAGGAAGCATTTGATATGTCAAGTTGTTTAATACACCATCCAGATGTAGTTGCCAGAGAGAAAAGAGTCCGTATAGTAGTGTATTTGATGACTGGACTAAATGTTTATGAATAATCAACACCCTACTCCTGTGTGCATCCTTTGGCTACAAGTTGAGCTTTGTAGCGTTCAATACTACAATCAGCTTTACATTTTATATGAAAAAGCCACTTGTTTCTAACTATATTTTTATCATGAGAACGAGGAACTAAAGTCCAAGTGTTGTTGGTCATAAGAGCTTCAATTTGATGAGTCATTGCATCTCTCCATTCTGCATACTTTTTAGCTTGATTATATGTGTTTGGTTTAGTAGTTAGAAAATTGGTTGCTATTCGGTGAGTGAGGAATGCGTGGCATTTGGAAAGGGTAGAGGAATGAAGGTTCATTGTATGGGGGCGTTAGGGGTGAGGTGGAGGTTGGGGATCAGGTTAGTGGTACAGGTCATGAAGTAGTTTGATATTATGAGGAGAAGATGAGGACGAGGGAGAAAAGGTGGTTTGTTGGTGGTTAGGTGAGGATAAATTGCTATTTGAAGTGGAAGGAGATATCAGTTGGGTAGAGGTACTATTGGTGGTGTTACAGTGAATGAGAGATAAAGTGGGATTTGAATTTGAAGTTGAGGGAGTAGAGGTTGAGTGAGTAGTGGTTAGGTTAGGATGAGATAAGGGTGAAGGAGATAAGATAGGAGAAGAAGTAGAATTAGAATCAAATAACATACCTGGATGAGCTCTAGAGTCCTAGTGAGAGAGGTTGCTTGTGTCATGAAGCCAAGGATAAGAATCAACTGAACAAGTGGTGGTTGAGCGAGATTTATAAGGAAAATTAAACTCAATGAATTTTGCATGATGAGCTAAATATATGCGACCTGTGTGAATATCTAAATAATTATAAGCATAATGAGTACGACTTTGACCAAGATAGACATAAGGAATTGAATGAAATGCAAATTTATTTTTATTATAAGGTCTAATAAATGAAAAAATTACACAACCAAAGGGTTTCATATGCAAATAATTAGGATCTTTTCCATATAGAAGTTGGAATGGTGATTTATGATTTAAAATTGGACTAGGTGTTTGATTGATAGACATTATGCATATGGTGAAAGCAAAATTCTAATATTTTAAAGACATATTTCCATGAGCTAGAAGAGTTAAGCTATTATCAACCAAATGAAGAATTTTGCGCTCTGAAGTTCCATTTTGTTCATGCATATAGGGGCAAGCTATGCGATGAACAATACTAGTAAATTAAAAATATTTATTGAGTCTTTGATACTCACCACCCTAATCCGAATGAAAGGATTTAATTTGAGCATTAAATTGATGACTAACAAGAGATTGGAAATTAAGAAAACATGAATACACTTCACTTTTATTCTTAAGAAAATAAACCCAAGTAAATTGGGTAAAGTCATCAATAAATAAAAGAACATAACGATGGCCTAAGCTAGAGATAATAGGGGCAGGGCCCCAAACATCAGAAAAAATAATATCAAAAGGAGCAGTACTTTTATGGTCAACACTAGCTAAAGGTAACCTCGACATTTTGCCTAAATAATAAAATGAACATGGTTGTGAAGTGAAGGTAGAACATGGTAATTGAAAATATTTAATAATATAAGAAACTGTGCACATATTCAGATGCCCAAGACATTCATGCCATTGCTAGAGGAATGGAACTTCAAAATTGAAAGCATATTTTATAGAAGGACGAAGAAGATAGAGACCATTCTCACTAAGCCCTTGGAGGAGCACCTTCTTTGTATATTGATCCTTAATAAAAAAAATAGGTAGGATAAAATTCAAAGAAGCAATGATTGTGAGAGGTAAATTTTTGAACAGACAATAAATTTTTAACTATTTTAAGAACATGTAACACATTTTTAAGAACAAGCTTACCACTAGTAGAAGGGAGTGAAGCGATACCAGTGTTGGAAATTGGAATTCCTTGACCATTACCGATATGAAAATGATCATTACCCTTATATGCATCGGTTATTTACAAAGTGGAGAGGTCATGAGTAATATTCGGTGGCTCCTGTGTCGGGTACCCAAACCAGTTATGGAATATCATCATATATGTGATTGCTATGAGAATGATAATAAGATGAACCAGCTGAGAAATAATGAGCCTGTAGGGTGAAGGATGGCGGAGCTGAAAAGTTTGGGTGATAATATCTCCGACGGTATCTAGTAGTGTGGTTGCACCAGCCGTAAATTTGACAAGGTGCATGTGGATAGCGTTGACGATATCCTTGGGTAGGTAAGGAATTCTACGGGAACTGTGGGGTGGGCAGTAAGGGGGCAGAAGAGCCTCTAACAACAGCATTAGCAAGAGGAGGATCTTGAGAAGCTTTAAGTAGGATTTCTGTAACACCCGCCCTTTAGCATACGTATTTATAATGTGTGTATTACATGTTATGCATAGTATATAAGTGGACCTCATTTAAGTTAGAGATGTGCATGAGTATAGAGAGGGACTAAATTGAAAGGAAAGTTTGGAGTGAATTGTCACAATAGAAAGTTATGGGCCATTGTGTAATATGTCCATTTTATTAAAGGGCTAAGTAGATATTTTGGTGATATTTGGATATATTATTAAGAGTATTATTTATTATTGGTAATTGGTGATAAATATGTATTTATTAGGTGGTTTTGTATTTAATTAAGGAGATCTTAGGGGAAGGCAAATTGAGGCTTTTGATTGGGTGTGTATTTATATGTATATTTGGGTGAATGTTATGTGTAGAGTGTGTAGAGAATTAGAGAAGAGAAGAGAGTGAGTTTTGAGTTATTTTTTAGAGAGTTTATGATCTTGCATAAGCTAGAAAATAATTGCTTGAGGAAGTATTAGAAGGTCTTATATCCGTTGGAGTCTTAATTTGGTAAGTTTTACATGTATTATGTTGATTTAAGTTGAGTTTGTTTGTTTACAATTTCGGGTTCTGTATACCCTATTTTTTAGTCCCATTTTTATTACCATAACTTGAGCTATAGAGCTTTGATTTGAGCATGGTTAGACTATATGAAAATTTCAAAGAGTCCTCTATAACTTTTGTGTTTTAAGCTTGAGCTGATATTGCTGTTAAGCTTGTCTATTAGGACCAGACATTTTACTACTCACAGTGAGAGCCTTATTTTTTCCGAATGGATTCTAAAATCTATAATTAATTCTATACTTGTCCAAATTGAGAAATTCCAATTGAAATTTGTAGTAGACACATAACCCTAGATTCAGTGGCAATTTGGGGGTTATTGGACTTGTGTATGCATGTTTAGGTCATATTGAACTTTGTAAATTTAGGATGAATTGTAATGTTTGATTGTTGGAATTGGTATATAATTGTATGTAGGAGTTGGAAGAGATAGATGAGATCCTATTCAATAGGGGGAGCTTTTCTTGATAAGGAATTGAAAGAGTTTTGATAAGTAATTATTAATATAATGCGTACATATACTGATTCTTATATAATTATAGTTGTTTGACTATATGGACTTATGGATGCCATTTATTGTGGCAAGAATGAGATATATAAATATGTATATATTATTTGTGAGAATATTGAATGGTTGATTGAGAATTTATTGTGGTGATTTGTGAATGAAGCCACACATGTTGAATCGTGCAATCCATTTGATGTGGTATGAATTATGATTCATTATATTGTTGGAAATGATGAGAAATAAAATGGATGTTGAATTGTGATGGTATATTTGTACATATGCATATTGATTGATGTGAGAAATATGAGGTTTATGTGTGATAGTGGAGACTGAGCTGGGCAGAGAGCCTCCACTGATTATAAAAATTGAGACTGAGCTGGGCAGAGAGTCTCAAAAGTGGCCATTTGTGTGAGAAATGTAAACGTGTGAGATATAAGACTGAAATGGGCATAGTGTCTCAGGAATGGCCACTTATATATGAAAAATATGAATTATGTGAGGAATGAAGCAAAAGTGAGCTTTGTGTGTGAAATGTATGATGATGACTTTGGCCGGATAACTAACTTGTATAAATATGCATTGTTGTATTGTGTTTATATATATATATATATATTGAATGTGAGGTGTGATTGTGTGGATTATTTGGAATGGTGTGATTTGGTATAATTAGGCACCAACAATGTAATTTTGGTGTTATATATCTTTTTGTGATGTTTTGAATGTTGTACAGGTTGTTAGACATGGCCATGTGATTTTAAGACATGGCCATATATATGCGGAAATTTAAAATCAAGACTTCATGCATGGCCGTGTGCCTTTTTGGCACGACTGTGTACAATTAGTGAGAAAAATAATGGATTCAGGCACGGTCGTGTGCCATTTTGGCATGGCCGTGTGGATTCAGAAAGAAAAATTACCAAATCAGGTATGACCATATGCCATTTTGGCATGGTCGTGCAGTCCAAAAGGAAAAATGCAAGCCTCAGGTACGACCGTGTATAATTTTTGCATGCCCGTGCGAGGTCAGTGTGCCATTTTGGCACAGTCGTGTGCAGTCTTTTATGTTGAGTTCATATAGTTTGTTGTGTAGCAAGTTATTTATATATTTTCCTTAATTAGTTCTTGAGAAATATTGTATGTTTGATTATATTAATAATTGCTTATTAAGTCATAAGCTCATTCCTTTGCAATTGTATTTTTCAAGCTCAGATAGTTAGACTAGCTTGAGGTGCGTGTTTGATAGATAGCTTGAGGTGTTTTTGTCGTAAGCTCAGGTGGGTCAAGGCAAGCTTGGTGTCGGCATCTCCATCCTCATGAGCATTTACTATTTTGACATTAGGGCATTTTGTATTAAACTATGTGTGCATAGTATAACATAGTATAATGTTTGTATTGATTGTAT